>JANPXK010000871.1:0-88606 GCA_024704745.1 Rosa lucieae
ACCTTACTGAAATGGCCAGGTGGGGGAGGGCGAACATGAGAGGAAAAATCCATTTTGGCATGAGCTACTCCCACATTGTGGTTTATGCCCATTTGCAAGCACTTCTGGATTCAAAAACCCGTCATGAACGTTGTCCCCTTCCTAGACACCATTTCACATAGGCTTTCTTACTAAGATGAAAAGTTCATAAGTGTGAAGACAGTTCAACAAGTGTTAATAAAGGCCGCCCTCAACCTTAAGGGACCTGAGCTAGGTACCAATAAGGGGTTTAGGCCAATATTAACAAAAGAGACTTCACCTATTCCTCTCAATTTACAACCTACAATTAAAATTCGTGTTCAATAATATAAATAACATCCTAGTTAATTTAAACTAAGTTTCAAACAATTTATATACAACAAATATATACAATAAATGACACAATTTAGCAAGTGATTTTTCAATCCCCGGCAACGGCGCCAAAAATTGATGCGCCTAAAGCAAGCGCATAATTTAACCCTGAAATATCGTTAGTAGTATAAGCAAATAGGGATCGTTCTATCCGGGGATTGAGGGTACACTTGTAATTGTGAAACAAATAAAGAAAAGTATTATTTACAAAAATAAAATAAAGAATATAAATATATACAATTGTATAAACAAATAAAGAATTAAAATAATAAGTATTATTTACAAAAATAAAATAAAGAATTAAATAATACAATTGTATAAACAAATAAAGAATTAAAATAATAAAGTATTATTTACAAAAATAAAATAAAGAATAAATATATACAAGTAAACACAAATAAGGGGGGGATTAGGATTCTTAAAATTAAAATTAAAATAAATAAAATAAAGAAAACGTAAAAACATATATACAAGGGTGGAACGCAAGGAACAAAGATCAAAATCAATTCCATGTAATCAAATTCGATTCAAACCCTATAATTGTTCTTCCAAGTCATGAGAGAGGAGTTGATCATGTGAAACATTCGAAAGCAAATGAATTCCCATTTTTTTACTTTTCAATGCTAATTAACCTAAGCGAAAGCACCTAGATTAATCCTATCAAACATGCAATCAAGCCCTAGAAAGCTAGTCAATCATGACATGTTCAACGCATTAGACATAGAGAAAGGCTATCAACTCAAGTGTACAACTTAGTTATGGAAAAGTCCACCTAATTGCAATCCTCTTCAATTAAATTCGATTCTTGTCCAGAACCTTTACTACTTTTGATTCAAGTTACACAAAACGAAAAGTCGATTTCATGTTCTTAAACCTAGCACCAATTACATGCAAATCCTATAAGTGTCGACCCAAATAAGATAAACATATAAAAGTTTTCTGTAAAGCAAATTTAATCGAACAAACTCACATAAGCAACTTAGAATCACAATTATAGAATTCGAAAACTTTATTTAAACATAGAAATTGGGCTTAAACTTTGCCCTAAACGTTAGGTTAACAAGAAACAAGTTCATACGAAATCAAACAAGGAAAACAAAAGATCATTACAAGGAAAAAGAATGAATTACACCATGAGTGGAGATGGAGATGGAGAGCTAGATGGTTGGATCTTGAATCTTGGATGCAAGCCTTCAAGGTGGATGATGGAGGATATGATCTTCACGGCTCCTTCTTCTTCTTCCTCTCCTTGCTTGAAAACGCAGAACTTTGCAACTAGAGAATGTGTGGGAAAATGGAAAGGAAATGGAGAGACAAAGAAGATGGAATGGATGAAGGAATGTGTTTTAGAGTGAGAGGAGAAGGTGTTTATATAGGGAAGAAAAAGAAGAGTGAAATGATGAGTGGAAGAAAAATAATGAAAGTGGAGTATGAAAGTGATTTGTAAAATATGGAAAAGAAAGAGAAATGATGAAATTGAAATGAAAGCAATGAAGGTGCAGCAACATGGAAGTGATGATGATCTATTAAAGAGATTATAGAAAAAATATATCCAAGGAAAAAGAGAAAAGCATCTAGCTTTCTTCATGTGGGTGGGAAACATGAATATGTGGTGTTGAGCTGTTTCAGGTCAGTTTCTTCCCCTTTATTCCTTCAATTATTTCTCCAACAAGACTTCATTATATGCCTTTGACTTCTTCATATGAAATGTTCCACTATGAGTGTAGATCATCCTGAAAAATTTTCAGAGCTTCAATCCATGTGGTTGGGCCGGAAATGCTGCTGGACCTCTTACAGGTCCAGTTTTCCGGTTTTGCTTCTTCTGTAGAAAATTGGGCTGATTGTTTGAAGGCCTTCCACTCATATTTTTCTCTGGAACTCTTCATAAGAAATGATCATTTAGGTGTCTAGAATGGATCTGGAAGGTTTCAACTCATTTGAAGTTCATTTGGTCAGGCGGCCTCTCCTTCTTCCTTGCTTGGCTCTGATTCTCCTAGCCGGAGTAAGAGAAATATTCAAGGTTGACTTTTTAGTGCATTTTCTTCTTCTCCATCATTTCTAGGTAATTATGGACCTAACGCTCATTTCACCTTCATTTACTCCAATGTACCTAAAAATAGAAATTGAATTAAAAATCATTAACTAAGCAAAATGTGAGGAATTAACTATTAAAATATCACATTAAAATGCTCCTATCAGCTTCATGGTACATTTTTTGACTGGTTTATATAATGTAGGAACCGGGAGGCAATATGGGCGGTGGAGGACTCCCAATGGGGTCGCAAACGCTGAAATAGGCAAGAGAGCCAGTGAGCTTGTAATTGGGGACTTGGTGACACATTCCAACCCCGCCGAATTCTCATTCACTGTTGCAGATCTGTCACTGGAAAAGGTGGCTGCAGTAGCTGAAATAAGCTACGAGAGTCTGTTGGATATTGGCTGCAACGCCCTTGTTGAGCCTGTTTGGAGGATGATGGTGCAACAAATCGACCTCAGAGACCACACATTGTCAATTCACGGTCGCACATATCCAATAAACGCGGAGGAGTTCGGCCGCGTTATGGGAGTGCGTGATGGGGGTTCAGATTTTGATTTGGGAGCTGCTGCAGATGCGGCTGAATATGGGGCAGTTGTCGATGACCTGTGCAACAATGCAGGTAGGATTCAGTAGTGTCTTCAGGAGGAGATTGTGAGGGAACGTGATCAGGTTGACATAACTTTCCGGATTGCCTTCGCCTTGCTTGCACTGGGTCTAGTGCTGTGCCTCTGGACAGTGGACGCGATTGACACCTCCATGCTACTGCCACTACTGGAAACCGGTCAGATTGTGAAGAAAAATTGGGCCTCATTCTGTGTGAAAAGGTTGGAAGAAGAGGTTAAGAATTAGAGGGAATTTGGGGATGGTGTGGTTGGAGGGTGCGTATTGTTTCTGCAGGTTCTTTACTTCGACAAGGTCGGGGAGGCAACCTTTCACATCGATAGGTCAATTCTACCACTCAGGGCATGGGGAGAATTTGAGGTTAGGCAGTTGATTGGCATGATCAGAACATATGGTGGTTTCAAGAGCCCAATTGTTTTGTTGGAAAGGAGTAAGCATTCGAAGATGGCAAGTAAGTGCTGTGTGGATGACAGTGAGTTTGGACTAGGATTAAGGAGGGGGGTTTATAAGGACATTTTCGACGTAAAGTTGGAAATGATGGGGTTTAAGAATGACTTGTCCAGGGTCCGAGATGTTTTTGGAAAGCTCCAGCCGGACATGGTGGAGGTTACAAGGAAAGTAGAGATTATAGTATAGCTGATTGCTAGCCTGAAGGAGGACTGTGCTGAGAAGGTGAAGATGGAAATAAGGCGATACCTACCTCAAAGGGGGGATGCGACTGACGGTCATACAGTCCCGGTGTGGACTCCACCGAAGAATGGCGCAAAGGGAGCTGCAAAGTCAGTACTGGATGCAACATTTGAACTAGAGGAAAACATAACTTACACACCAAATCGAGGTGCTAACCAGGTAAATCGTTGTTCACTGTGACTTATCAGTACACACATAATTAGATGCTGATAGGCATGCATGAAAAATATTATCCTAAACGCTTAATTTTCATGAAGTACTCGGTCAAGTAATGTATATACACAATATGTTTACTACACAATATGTGCAGGCCATTAAGGTAACCGGATATGCCATTGCGAAGGCGGTGAAAGCCGTGTCTGCCAGCTCAAGTAGCCCTGGTGCACCACCAGCAAAAACTGACAGGAAAACTAAGGGTGAAGTTGCACATTCATATTAGGCGGTCGCATCTCCACATGCACGTTCCCTTTTCACTTATGCGATAGTGCACAATCTCCAACTAGACTACCCGAAGGGTGTGAACTATAAGGGAGACGGAATCAATGTCAACAAAATGAGTACTGTGCCAGGTCATTACATTCTGCTGAATCCTTTAGAGGATGATGACAATCTTCTGATCAATTACATCTTCTTGGGGGGGGGGGGGCAGCAATACACGATGGAGGAAGGAAGGCTACGACACAATCTGTTAGCTCAGTTGAACAATGGTTTTTTCATATTGCGCATAAACTGGTTTCACTACTACAGAAAATGAATCACACGACACCTCTCAGACGACGCCATACTGTTTTCCGTGGTGTGAATCATTTCTCATTATTGAGACGACGGTTGTAAAAATTTCCGTCTTCTAATATGAATTCAACCAACGGGTGTTTTTCATGCTGAAATTATGCATTGCTTCAGAAGACGTTTATAAATGGAAGCGTGGTGTGAGGTTAAATTGTCATAGAGGCGGCAAGTTTCGCACCAATTGGCACCAGTTAAATTTCCTCAGCATGTAGTGTTTATACGACGGTTACTTTAAAACTGTGGTGTGAATTGATAGATTTGCAAGCCAAAACATGTTCACTGGCATTCCCTCTCACATTTCCCTCCATTGTCTTCCATTTCCCTCCCATGCGCAACAAGAGGAGGCAAATTGAAAATTTAAAAAATGGCATTCAGACAACGTGTATGTGAAAAACCATGGTCTGATGCCTTGTACATGCATGCATTAACTAATGACTTATCTAGCCATGTGTCCTAAACCACTACACGTTTAGACCAAGTTAGAGGAAAAAAATTTAAAAAACAAAGCCCCCAATAACACACGCACTCCATCACTACCAGCCCTAGATACAGGCACACGGCGACATTCACTCCAAATCTTCACCACCCCAAGATGAGTGCTCTAATTTCGACTTCCCCAGAGCCTCCGGTAGCACAGCAGTATCTTTCCAAAACTCCACCGAGCCAGACTCTCTCCGACACCAAAGCCGTCAACCCTAAATCCACCGCCTCTGAATCCCTCAATCCCAAGTCGTTGGTACCAACACTACTAGAATTATGCTCATAGACATCATGCCATTTAAATCGGTGAGAAATACACGCGATGTAAAACAATATCATTAACATTGTTTATGCCTACACTAGCAAGCTAGTTCTCTACATCACCAAGCATAAGTAACACCCACTTTGGGACATCCACTACACATGGTGAGGCCCAACCGCTACTTGCATCTTGTAGCCCTATGTTCAAGCTACGCTACGGTATCCAGAAGTCGCAAATCCGTCGCCGGGAAGCCACCTTTCCGGCCTTGCCAAGTTGCCCTCACAAATAGGCTTTCTACACTAGAATAGTAACTTTGAGTCCCACATCTAAGAAAATGTAAATGAGGGAGCCTCCTTCCCCTATAAAAGGAGACTCCTCCCACAATTCAATCCAATCCCATTACAACACACTTTGTAATGTTGTTAGGCCGCAAGGCTCGACACACTAGTATAAGCTTTCAAGTGGACGTAGTCTCCCGCTAAGGCGGGAGGTGAACCACTATACTTCGCTTGTGTCACTCTCTCTCTCTCTCTAAAGCTAACTAGAGATCCCGCTCAATCTCTAACGTTAACATTGGCGCCGTCTGTGGGAAGCCGACACACAAAGGCTTCGTCACCTACCACGAACTTTGACCCATTTGAGTCGGTCAACGCCCGGCGGGGTCGGTCAACGCCCATCAGGGCTAGGTCAACGCTGAACTATTCACTTGGTCAACGCTGAACCTTCAAAAAAATAAAAAATAAAAAAATTCTCTGGACACCCAGAAAACTTCTCTGGGCACCCCTTCAATTTTCAAATTTCCTGCCAGTCACTACCAATTGCAGCTCTGTCCACCTTCGACCTGGAACTCGTGGTCTCCATCAGGCTCCGCTCCGCCGAACTTGGCCAGCGGCACCGCCGAACTCTTCCTCCGCTCAGCACCATGAGTTCCCCAAACCCATCTTTAATCATCACCTCAGCTCCGCCAGACTTCTGCCGCTAGGCAAGCTCCGCCAAGCTTCTCCGCCGAGGTCCTCAGCTAGCGCCCACCGAGCTCAACTGGCATCTCAACTGACCTCCATCTGCCACCACCAGCCAGCGGCTCCGCTCCGCCCAGCTCGGTCGATTGCTCCACTGGCTCCATCTCCACTAAACACCACTAGCGGAACCGCCAGCAACAGCTCTCAAAGACCCACTAGCACTCAGCGGCCAGCCAAGCATCTTGCACCGCCCAACTTCTTTCGCCGGCGAACACCACCGCTAGCTCTAGATGCTCACAGCCTTGACGGAGCATCAGTAAACTCCGCTGGTGTCCCAGGGCTCCGCCGGAAAGTTCGCTGAGCAACTCATCCGCCTAGCTGTGTTGGCGGCAGCGCCAAAAATCCTCCGCCGAACTCCGTCAGCGGCAGCGGTAAATCTCATGACCTCCGCTAGCCGAACTACACCCCCAAGTCAACTTCCGCCGGCGAGCAAAGCCCAGTGCTCCGTCAGCGACAACCCAGTCCACCAAAGGGCCTTCCGCTAGCTATCCTCAGCGGCCCCGCCGGTGAGCCGCCGGACAAAGCATAGAAGCTGCAACTGACAACACCACCGCTAGCTGCAACCAGCGGAACCGGCCTCCTCCGTCAACTGTCAGCGGCTATCTGACCGCTAGCCACACCCCACTAGCATAGCTCCGCCGGCAAAGATCTCATCTGCACAATCTCCGCTGAGTTCCAGGTCACTGCCGAGCACCTAAGCCTTCGCACTCCGCTGGGCAGCCTCCGCTAGGCACCACCAGCGGGAAACAGATCCGCTTGCACCATCAGGCGGTAACCAGCTCCGCTAGCTGGTTAAGAATTGATATGCATCTTGATCTGATATGCAACAACAACCCAAACAAGGCCCCGAGCTTTTATGGCTGTCAAACTCTGCAAAATAAGATAAGCCTCTCTCTTTATTTTATTTGGTACACACGGTTAAGCATGCTGGCGGTATCATATCCACTCAACTATATTTAAACAATTTATGGTTTGCTATTCTCCCAGGGTGTTATTAAGAATTGATAGTATATATTGACTCTATATGGGTCAATTCATTCATGCTATTTATCAAAACAATAGTATACTATCCATGCCGCCAGTCAATTCACTTCTCCATGTGCTAGATGTTGGTTTTGCATTCTCATTCTCAGGATATATTACATCTGGTGCTAGTACATTGGGCGCATGCTTTACCCTTACGTAATCATGGACACATGCATGTTTTGGGGGGCTCACTGTCAGTACAAATTATATATACCTCGGTTTCTCTACCTTATAAAGCATCAATAAATTGGTATATTAGTGGACTCAATTATGCATGTACTCCCACTAGAAGTGCATGTTTTAACTCCAACATGGCAACAAACTTTGGGTCATATTGAATTTTACTTCAGCGGCACACTACTAAGTATGCCATTTGTTGTCAACAACTATTTTGCTTATAATTTTATCAAAGGCTCATATGCAAATTATTGGTGTTGATTTTACATATTCATGTACTAATCACCTAATTTGTTTCAAGGAGATATAATCACCGATCACATTTCCAAATTAGCGAAATCATCACCTTTCGACTAAGGTACTTTGTCCAATGGAGCGTCATTCTCGGATAACTCCGCTAGCCTCCAAACCGGCCCAAGATAAGTGCCTTCCTCTTATCTTTACGCTCTTGCAATTTGAGCTACCGTCGATGCCATGACTATACATGTCTCTATAACCCTTAAGCATGCCTACAACATGTTATTAGCAACTTTCCTACAAGTACACGCTACACACATACATGCTTAAATTCACTTTCATGTGACGTTCATCTAGAACCTTGTGACACTTATAGCTCAATTAAACATGCTCGGATAAACGCTTGCGAAACGGTTACGACTCGCTTGGGTATCAAAGCATGGCCACGACTCGCTTGGGCTACGCCCCGCACTCTCATACAGCGCCTACACCCAACTTGCTCGAACACCTAACTCGCTCCATTTATCCAACATGCTTTAGTTACGCTCTCGGTTCACAATGCCTCATACATGTGGTCTAGCCTCCGGGCACCACACTTGTTCACGTTTCCTTACATATGGTCCCGCCATTCGGAAGGGCGACGCCCCATTATCTCATGCACTTCATCCTTTCGTGCACCTCCGATGTAACTCCATATACGAATTTTTGTCTTTTGTGATACAGGATAGCGAGTCCCTTCTTGCTTGCGGAGCTCGGGGACTTGTAGGGGCCGTGCGCCTCTCGGATATTACTTATGCTTGATGACTTCATGATTTGAACTCCCCAACCAAGAAGCTACTCTTACTCGGGGACTTCGGGGACTTGTTTATGCCTACACTAGCAAGCTAGTTCTCTACATCACCAAGCATAAGTAACACCCACTTTGGGACATCCACGAGACATGGTGAGGCCCAACCGCTACTTGCATCTTGTAGCCCTATGTTCAAGCTACGCTACGGTATCCGGAAGTCGCAAATCCGTCACCGGGAAGCCACCTTTCCGGCCTTGCCAAGTTGCCCTCACAAATAGGCTTTCTACACTAGAATAGTAACTTTGAGTCCCACATCTAAGAAAATGTAAATGAGGGAGCCTCCTTCCCCTATAAAAGGAGACTCCTCCCACAATTCAATCCAATCCCATTACAACACACTTTGTAATCTTGTTAGGCCGCAAGGCTCGACACACTAGTATAAGCTTTCAAGTGGACGTAGTCTCCCGCTAAGGCGGGAGGTGAACCACTATACTTCGCTTGTGTCATTCTCTCTCTCTCTCTCTCTACTTATCGTTAATTAGATCCCCAACGGATCCAAGCATTAACAAACATTGATTCCTCAAAAACCGATTTGTATTCATATAACTGACATCGCTTTTTACTGTTGAACGATGACAAAACTTTTGTTTGAATTTTCAGAAAACCGCTGAGCGGCTAAGTTAAAATTTTTAAAAGAAGCGCGGGGGAGGAAAAGCTCATTCCCACACTTCGACATATTTGGAGTAACGCTGACTTCAGCTTGCCCTAACACTATCCGACTAAACCTCCCTTTTCTCCTTCGTTCTCCGCCTCCAAAAAAAACCATCCTCCTCTTCGTTCTCAGCCTCCGACCACAACCCTCCTCCTCGTCTCCGTTCTCCGGCTATAATCACAACCCTACCCTCCTCGTCCTCCTCCTTTTCTGCCTCGGACCAGCTCCGTTGCTCGAAGATGGTGAAGAGAATCAGCCTCTTCGTTCTCCTCCTTCGACAAAAACCATCCTCCTCTTCGTTCTCCGCCTCCGACCACAACCCTCCTCCTCGTCTTCGTTCTTCGGCTACAATCACAACCCAACTCGACCCGCCTCGTCCTCCTCCTTTTTAGCCTCGGACCAGCTCCTCTGCTCGAAGACGGTGAAGAGAATCAGAGATCGAGGCCGGCCTTTCAGAGAAAATTTGAGCTTTTGTGTCATAGGTAATTGACGAATTTGTTCAATGCATGTCTTCGAAGGATTTGTGAGTCCTTAATTCACCGATCTGATTTTGTTTCTTATTTTGCTTCCAAGGATTTGTGTTTCATCTACCGAAGCTTTGTGGGCTGCATTCAAGCTTTCTGGGCATTCATGTTCTGAGCTTTCTGGGCATTCTCCATATCTGGTTTGCTCTTTCTCGATTCTTCTCATTGTTTGTGATTGATTTTGAGAAATTTTTGTGCTTTTGTTGAGTTATAGGTTTGGGTTTTGCGGAGGAGACTTCGAACTGTGTTTTCTAGTCATGAAGGTTTTTGTAGCTTGGAAGTTTTAAGCTTGGGCCAAGAAGCGAAAACGGTAATTACTCCTTATGCTTGTTACTTCATTTTAATCAATTCCTCTGATGTTGCAGCTGTTTGTGTCCCTCAGTCCATCGAGTCCCTCGCTCTATTTCCCACTATAAATCAAACGCACATCCCCTACAATGGGGACTCCACCATTTCAATCAAGGCCCCTTTCCCTCTGCTCTGGTGTCCTGTGAACCCAACTAAACGACACCCTCGTCATGTCAATTAACTCATCAAACACACACCCTTTTCTCTCCTGCATTTTTATTTTCCATAAAAGGCAAAGGCAGCTTCACCAAACAGTTCTCACATTCACAACCCATGTACGTTAAATACGTTATTCATTTCAGTTTCTGGGGAAAAAAAATGAAAAGAAGACATTTTTATAGCTGGGTTATTGTTTTTGCATGATCTCTGTTTTTCAATTTTTTTTTCTAGGCATGCTTTTGTTTTTCTGAAATTTAAGTAGATCTGTCACTCTCATATGAACATGAACAATATTAGGTGAAAACCCTTTGGGTCATTTAATGAAAAAATGGATCTTGATTGATTGTTTGATGTGTTAGAAATTTGCGGTGTCTGATTTTTCCGAAGGGTGAGTTGACCACCTCAACATATCTCTGCTTGAATACCTTTAAACTGTGGTTTGCTGTTTCTTGAAATAGTTATTTACATTGTTTGCAGATTCAGTTGTTGTGATTGAAAAAGGTTTCGGCAAAGGGGAAGGAGGATAGTGTGGTGATTTGGGCCATGGAATTGGGCTAATGTGTGGAGGCAGCGCCCAGCATTGAGTTGGGGGAGATTGTGGTGACCCAACTCTGTTTCCGGCATAACAAACCTTGTCTCTGGAAATTTCTCGACTTTTGTCTGTCGTCTGGTCTCCTCTCTCCTCTTCATGTCCTCTCTCTTCTCTCTGCCAGGTTCAAACCCCCCCCCCCCCCCTCTCTCTCTAAAATTTAGTGTTCCATTTCTTTCTTGTCCAATTTGTGCTTTTACATTGTCTATGTTTTACAGGGTGATTCCTCAACGGCGGTCTCAACCAGAAGCTTATAGGCTGTTTCTTGAGCTTTTGCGGCGGTATGCATTTTCATTTGGTCCAATTGCTCCAGATGGGCACAAAAAAAAGTGAGTTAGCTAATTTCGTTTAAAAAAGTTTTTGAGTCTTTAGTTGTGATTATTGAATTTGGTGGTCTTTATTGGAAGTTTTCATCTTTAATGTATATATAGGTTTAGTGGTGGTATCATTGGCTGAAATGCTTGCAGAAAGAATGCAGGCGTTACTAGTATGTGTTGCATCGAATCAATTGAATGAATTGCTGAAGTACCCAGTGGAAAAGTTTTGATCTTTGATGTATATATATGGTTTAGTTTTGGCTTATAACATTAGCTGAGATGCTTGCCAAAGGAATGTAGGCAATGTTGGTATGGGTTTTGCACTCCAATAATTGAATGATTTGCTGGAGTACTTTTGCTTCTCACTATTAGATTTTAAGTTAAAAACGTAGTGGAAGAGATTTGATGTTTGGTATATATGGTTTAGTTCTAGTCATCTCAGGTTCAGACTTAAAAAGGCCATCTCAGGTGCATTTTGGTGTAGGTCATTGTCTTTTTGTGTAATAACCATGGTCATGTTGTTGAGGTTTGGAACTCCTTTTGTTTGCACAGTTTTCTTCTATCTAATTTTATAGATCTGTTTTTGACTCTTTTGGTCATTCCTCAATTGGATAAACGTTCATTCTGGCATGACTCAAGGTTGTTACAATTGCTCCATTTCCTTCTAAAGGTGTTTTGAGTGCTTTAGTTTATTGAGCATTAACATGAGAAATCTCCCGTGGCTCATAAGTATACCAATCTCTATATCCATTATAGGAAAAATAAATATCGATTTGCTTGCTGCTGAAAATATGCTCTCTTGAAAATCTATAATTAATTTTTTTCGTGTAGTGAATATCTAATACAACCTTCACCAGCTAGACACTATTGCTAGACTCTTTTTCATCTGCTCATGCCTTCAAAGAACTGCTGATGCTTCTTAGTTGCAGTAGTGTTGATTTTTGTCAAACAAGAGAGCTTGATTGGTTTCTTGCATAACTGATTGTTGTGATTAATTTTCTGTGCAGATATCTATCTGAGTTACTTGGGAAGTTTACACTCTCAGGTTGTTGAACCAAGGTCAGTTTCAAACTTTCGATTCAAGCTTGTGAACATTATCTAAAGTTCTTTTATGTGATCCATCGTCCCGTGCACCTTATAATTTAGCATGCCTATAGTTAGAGCCAGCATATCCTGATTTCTACAAGATAGGATTTGTTAGAAGTATGAGAGCTTATGGAATTGCGTTTAAAGAAGACCAAAATGAGTTTGAAGTTTTTTAACCTTGTTTATGCAATATCATTGTTAAAATTTGGATATTGTTTGATCGATTTGTTTGGAAAATGAGTCATTTATTGTGTATATTGCTAACAATGGTCACAAATTTATTTGCAGGAAAGTGTACACAAATATAAAGGAAGAGGATATGGCATATTGAAGTAATGCTCGGGGTATTCCTTTCTGAACTGTGAATTTTGTTTCTCATTTGTTCTTGGTATCAAGTTTTCTTGAGGTGGTAGACCTTGACAACAATATTATCTTTCATTGTTTTGTTTTTGTTCAAGCAAATAGCATTAAATTATATAAGAATGCAAACACTTACATATGAAATCTTCCTTCTTCTTTTTTTTTGGGTTTTACATTTCCCACCATGGCACGTAACGTTATCTTTGTTCCCTTTGTATGTGGTAGGAAGAGACGGATAGTGGGCTCGAGATTGCTGTCTATTTTGTACCTTTATGCAG
This sequence comes from Rosa lucieae, assembly GCA_024704745.1. Classification (NCBI taxonomy): domain Eukaryota; kingdom Viridiplantae; phylum Streptophyta; class Magnoliopsida; order Rosales; family Rosaceae; genus Rosa; species Rosa lucieae. Next base: position 12,893 of record JANPXK010000871.1, read on the forward strand.
TCTGCATATCTAGAGGAGTTTGAAGAAGAATTTAAGGGTATTAACCAAGAGCAGATCTGCAGACTTCACAAAATGCTCACTCCTTATCTTCTTTCAAGTATAAATGCAAAACTCTATTAAGCATATGTAAATGTGCACCGTTTCAGAGTATGTAAATGTTCAACATTTCTTAAGATTGAATGTGAAATTTAGCAAGCAAACAAAACCGCAGCATTGCTCGGGGTACCTCGCTAGTAATAGCTATTTATTATGAGAAAATTACTGTTTATTTGGTCAATTTTTGGTTTCAGCTTAATTTGAATCTTACCATTACCGAATCAAACAACAGTAGGAAAAATGAAAAATATGTCGTCTGATGAGGATTATAGGGTGGAATCAAACAAAATTTCTACAATTCAGACGACGGTTCTTACTGATATAATTGTTGGATACACACACAGACAACAAGTAAGCAAAAACCATCGTCTCAAATGTCACAAGACAACGGTTAGAGTTATATTTGTCGTGTGAAAGCGCACGCACTGAATTTTTAAGTCATCACACCACATTTTATGCTGGAAGAACTGTCGTGTGTATACAATTTACACAACGTCTTAAAAATAAAAACCGTGGTATGAGTAGAAGTCACACAACGCTAGAATCCTACAAACCGTGGTATGAGTAGAAGTCACACCACGCTGGAATCCTAAAAACTGTGGTATGAGTAGAAGTCACACCACGACATATTTATGTCGACAACTTGTCGACAGCATGTCGGCAGATCTGCCGGTCTATCAGACGACGAATTTAGCTGCAAACCGTTGACCCAATGATCGGTATACCACGGTTGAAAACCGTCGTCTGACAGTGTTTCATCAGACGACGCCTCGATAGACCACGGAAATGCAAAACGTGAGACGACAGTTTTAAACCGTCGTGTGAAGCCTTTTGTGTAGTAGTGTTTAGAACCTGCTTAAGTTGGTGATTGTACAACATGAACTTAATTGACGATTTGTTTTGTGCAAAATTATAGTTGCATCAAGTGGGAACAATAGGTCTATACTTTACCGTGATGAAATATCATGCTTGGGCCCAAAGAAACTTCTGACAAGCTTCGTGAGTGTTCTTAAACCACAGACCATAACCTTATAATTATAAGAAGTTTACTAAAATATGTTAATCGGACAACATGATTGTGGAATTTTCAAGTGTGATATATGTTGGTTGACTAGTTGAATGGGTTACCAAATTTGCAGGTTATCAATTTCATTGCAGACAGCTTGAATAGTGATGGAAGTAGGAACTGGTTTCTCCCTACTTACTTCTCGGTGAGTTGTCATTTGTAGATCGTAAAATAAATGTAGAGAAAAGCATTATTGTGGCTCTGTTTTGATGGAAAGGTATCCAATTGGAACATATGCTGTCAATAGGAAAAGGCAAATGCGTATAAACCTTCCGAGTCATTTCGCGATTGGGTGGAGCACACAAGGACACTGTGCAACCTTCACAGGTTCAATGGTTGTTTGGAAGATTGCAAGAGGGTGAGTTGGTTGTCATATTTTTATGTTACTTTAAGTTACCTGTTACCTGTTTAGGAATCTGAAAATTAACTGATTGGCATTAATGTCATTGTAGATGTTTCTGCCTATGCACGATGCCTCTGACGGGGGGCATTGGTTTCTACTGGTGGTTAATATGGAGAACAAGGTGGCTGAAGTTTGGGACAGTCTTCCTAATGAGTGCTCAAGTGCCAATAGATGGGACATTGCAGTGACAACGGTAAATAACTTACTTGGCTGTCTACATTAATGTATTGACAAACTCACTCATGTCCCGTGATCTTTAATTGCAGATGCGCCATCTTGACCATTGCTTTTACTTTGACAAGATAAGGAACAAAGGGAGCACCACTGAGTTTGGGTTGTTCGACTATGTTGTTCCGGAAAATGTACCGAAGCAGATCAATGGTTATGATTGTGGCATTTATGTCATACAGAATATGATGCACTATCAGACCAATTGGGCTAAAGGGGCACTACTAGAAATCTGTTCATTTACATCAGTCCAGAACCGATGTAAAACTAAATTCTGACCGATTTCTTTGTGGCTGATGTAAAAGATATAGACATCAGTATAAGCGCGTTTTTAACCGATGTCACAGACAACAATCAACATCGATTCTTAAAAACAAATCGATGTATAATCATTATAATCATCATAATCTTATATGTTAACTATATTTAATTCTTCATATTTTCACATTTTATGCTTAATAAAGTATATCTCGAACAATACCTAAGTGAATATTTAAATCGATTACAATTTCAGAAATGATGTCTAATACACTCGTAGACATCAGTCTCCAAAAAATTTTGTTTGTTCGTGTCCATTTTTACGTGCATCTTGCCGCCTTATTCTCCTGAGAACGATGTATGTACCTTTAGGCAACATCAGTTAATCTATTAAGAATGATGTTTTATGTTACTAGGAACATCGCTTTTCGTTAGTTGAAACGATGTCTAGTAGTTTTGTAGACATCATTTTTGGATAACATTTCGATATGTTCATAATCATGAGACATCAGTCCAGTTTTAGGTACTGATTTGTAATCTCTGAATTGATCTTTTTCTTTGACATTAGTGTTTTGTTTCCCATTTATATACATCAGTTCATATATATAAGAATGATGTGCAAATAATCATCTAGCTGCTGGTGTTTGGAAAAGATCTAGAAATACATTTCTCATAATCCAAAAATTGGGGCTTTCCATTTATTTTCTCATCTTCATTCATGATTCTACATAATTCACAAAATAAAACCCCAAAACCTACAAAGGCTAGCCCATAAACATAATAGCCACCAACTATATCAGTTCTACATATATACACCAAACTTTCCTTCAAAGCAAAAACTAGCTAGCCTTACTCAAAAATTTCTTCGTAGCCATAGCTACACCCAACTCTGTAATAATCAGCCACTTCAATGCGCACCTCGTCAATTTGAGCTTGGCTATATGATTTGCGCGTCTTTACCGCCCACTAGAAATGTATTGAAGAACATATAAGTCACAATGAGGCTAAACAAGCTAATACTTAATTAAACCAAAATGTTCTTCATAATAATGCATATGCCACTAAACTATCAAAGGAAAGCTAATCAGCACGACAATATAGCTAATAAGCAAATATACCCCCAGTTCAAAGTTTCAACTTCTCAGCCACAAGCAGGTTCCAAATGATTCAAAGGCTCACTAACATTAATAATCAAATTCTCAGCAATCTATATAATTTCCTAACTCTACAAAGCATTACCAGCTATATATTCAATCCAAAATGCATTAACATCACCTACTGAACTGTACTGTAAAGCAATAGAACCTTGTATATACTAATGAAAAAACATCATGCATCGGCGAATGTTTGACAGTTGCTTATTAGGCTAAAGCACAAAAGCCTATTATTAAACATGGTATTTGAAAATGCTCAAAGAAAAAAAAACTACAATAGTTCCAGTAGCTCGCTGCAAAACTCGTCCACTGTGTTCTAGCATTGATAATATGATCTGAGTTTTAATAAACTGATATTTCAAAGGCAATAATAAAAACTGCTCAACAATATGTAATCTAATGAGACTGCTTAGCCTCGTAAAGAAAGTGAACAAATGCAGGACATAGGAGGTAAAATTCTGGATAACTTCATACCCTCTTTCTACAGCTAAGGTCTAAAACAAGCCTCTCTTTTCCAACAACATGAACAAGATCTTTAAGCCTTTCAAGATCCATTTGCCCATTATTAAATACATACTGCAAGAAAACCAAGACAAGTTTTAGAAAATGTTTTCCTGATATCAATTGTTCTAACAAATATACATGGTTTTTCAATTTTAGAAGAGGAGAAAAACAGAACTCACAAAAGTGACAATGACATGGCTAGCCCCTTCTTCTATGTATTGCAAAGAATTATTAGAATTGATCCCACCTCTCACTTGCAAACCACCTAGATTATACCAGTCCTCGCAGCAAGTTCAGCAGAGGAAAATCTGTAAGTTTTAAACATATCATCAACCATAGAGAACAAAGTGAAATAGCACACTCACAAGGTTTATACTAATCTCAGCATGTGCAATGAATAATTAGAAATCTGATCCTTTTACAAAAGTTGGCACATCTTTGATATCAGTTTCCCTAAACCTCGCAATCCTAATTGATGCAAGTTAGAATCTTTAATCTAATGCAACTATTGTATCCAGCCATATTACTACCAACCAAAGACAAAAGTGTATTTTCGTATACAAGAACCACTATCTCTGCTTACTAAAGGAATACTTACTACAAAAACTATTACATCAATGGAATCCAAGAATCAATTTAAAAAGTATAAAAAAGCAAAAGAATCACAACAACAAGAAGGCATCTAGCTATTGACCCACCAGAATAGGCATGCAGAGCTTCAATGGCAGCAGCTCTACTCAAAGGATCTGCCCCCAGCATTATCACATGGCCACCTGTAAGCCCATCTTCCTTATACATCTTTGCATACTCCCCCGCCGACTTATCTGACACAAAATTGGTAACCAGAGCCAGCCCATCTTCCTTAGAATCCGAAAGCGTCGACCCAACAATCTGTTTCACTTTCCCCTACAAACAAAAACCCACAAAACAATCACACAAATCCAACAATACACAAACAGAGTTTTAAGCCCCAAAAGATTTGAACTTTGAATCTCCAATATATACCTTGTGTATATCAATACAGGGTCGGAAACAAACAGCACAGCTTATGGGTACTCAATCGCCTAAACCCTATAACCAAACAACAACAAAAATAGGTTCTATGTTATTACTGCATACAAAAAGTTACATACCAAAAACAGAAGCAGAAACTTACTGAACGTTGCAGATGGCCTAGACCCATCAAACTTCTTTTTACCGAGACTGTCCAATCTCAAAAGCATAACAAAATCAATAGTTCAAACTCAGGTGACCATACAATTTCATAGCTCACAATTTCAATTGGAACAAAGATTCGAAGGAAGCAAGAGAGAACATAACCAAGCTGGACTTGACAAATTAGTTAATATTGAAGCCACCCACAAACTCTCGCTTCTTAAACTCTAAAGAAAAACAATCATACTTCAACAACAGCGCCCACAAATAAAACACCTGACAACAGTCCACAAAAAAAAAAAAAAAATTGGCATATGAATATGCAGATTTCAATCTCACCTAAACTTGATCACAATCTCGACACACACCTCTTCCAAAGCGAACCCAAGCCTACCTCCCAGAGATATCCAAACAGCCCTATATCCACCAGTAAAAGCACATTAAGTTCATTTATTAAATTAGAAATGTAATTGGTTTAGGACAAATAGTGACCAACAGAGTGTCTACAGCTTCCCAAGCCTATAAACAATGAAGATCACTTGGATCTTTCATGGAAAATAAGGATCCAATTTGGCTAATCATAAACTGGAAATATTTACTACACAGACCATGTCCAAGTATAATGCAGTCTTGAACCCTGAAAAAGAGTAATTTATCTACTTGACTGACTATCAAAACAAAGAGGAATCGAAAACTGAACCAACTTGTCCCAAGCTCTAACACTCAATGAAAATCTTTAAACACTAACTTGACCGAAATTGGATTTATAATCACAGGTACAGTAGACCAGAAGCTAGAGAGAGAGAGAGAGAGAGAGAGAGAGAGCTGCTGTGAACCAAATGGTACAGAGAAGCAGTTTGCCAAACTACCCATGATCAATCAAATGCATAAACTTTGAGAACTCGGATATCAAACAATCAAAGTTTACAAGTTATTCACTACTAGAAACATACCCTGTCCAATCAAAATAAGGAAGTTTCAGAATTCGACCCTGTCCTTTCTTCATGCAATATTGCCAGCCTTCGTTCTCTGGATTTCCCGCCCCATTGGACTACTTGGCCTTTAAATGTACCGATTTATGCAAGCTCCACGAAGCCTTAAAACAATCCTGAGTGCTGATAAGAGTCCAAATCTCCATAATCAGTCAAACTTACAAATCATTTTCAAACTTCTATCAACATACGCTATTGATTCTAGTCAAATCAAACCGCTAATGTGTTCTAAATCCTAATCAAGCTAAACCCAAAAAGCTCAACTCACTATAATTTCTACAGGGCACCCTAATAATCCACTATAAACCAAAGAAGGAAATCATTACAAACCAGAAAGCGGCATCTTCATGAGGAAGCTTCAATTCCACATACTTGGGACACCTGCAAATGGAAAATTAAAGCTTAATTCAACAAAAGTTCCAATCTTTCAAGCCATGAACATTCAAGAATTCTCATAATCAAGTATTTCTGATTCAGTAGCATCAAGATTATAGCTTTATTAATAAAAAAAATCATAAAGATTAGCGAAATTGAAAAAAAAAAATTTGAGAGTGAGAAATTGACATACTGAAGATTGGCGGATTTGCTGCAACGAGCACACGACAGGGTGGCGACGTCGGCCATGATCGCATTCAGTAGCCTCAGGCGAGCTGTGAGACAAGAGGAGGAGGGGCTAGGGTTTGAGTTGAGAGGGAAAGTAGCTCCAATCTGGGCCGGCCAGACCAACATATTCAGATTATCAGGATACATTCATACATAAAATTTCATTACTCTGAGGAATTCAATTTCAATTTCAAATGGGTGATTCATGATTCAATCAGATTAAGAAGAAGAAGATAAGAAGAGAAGAAGAAGAGGAAGAGGAGTAGAAGAAGACGGAGAGGGAGACTGGGAGAGAGAGATACCAGGTGCTCGGAGACGGAGACTCGGAGACGGGAGACCGGAGAGGCGGAGACGGAGAGTCAGAAACGGCGGAGACGGAGACACGGAGTCACTGAGAGTCAGAAACGGCACAGTTGAGTGCAGTTGGGTTGCTGTGTTTGGGTTTAGGGCTCCAACCCCGACTTCAGTGGGGCTTATTCCTCTTTAATTTCTTCAACTCTGCCAATCTCAGATCGAGGCCGGGCTCAGGATTCAGAGCTGTTACTTCAATTTTAGATCGAGGTCGGGATCTCGGCGCTTAAGATTTCGCTTGAGAATGGAGGAGGAGGAATAGGAGCTCAAGTTTAGGAGGAGGTCAAGTCTGGGTTGAGAATGGAGGTCGAGTCTGGGCTGAGAATGGAGGTCGACACTGAGTTTAGGGTTTGTGTTTCAGTTTTGGGGTCGGGCGCAATTTTTTTTCTAAGTGTGAAAATTTTGAGTTTTAGTCCCCGCTTCTTCATTTTACTTAAAAGACTTAGCGCTTTTTGCAAACATAGGTTCCCGCAAATTTTCGAACTACATTTTTAACACCAGTCATTTTAAGAACTGATGTTAATGACATACATTTAAATCGGTATTTTCATAAAACGATGTTAAATTACTTTTTTACATCGTGGGCAAGTCTGACCGATTTAAATGATGTGATGTAAATGAACAGATTTCTAGTAGTGGGGTAGGTAACTGTTAGATATATTCAATGCTTGTTACTTGAGGTCAATATGGTGTATATGTTTATGGAATATGCTCAAATGAGAATCAGGCAAGATTGATGCCATATAATATACTTCCCGTGCAGGCCAGACCGGATGATCTTCGATCAAGTGTGCTTCTGTATTGTCTCAATTAAATCCCCTGCTAATGAGAGAACCAAATTAACCCTTAGAGAAGCACGGGCATTTGCTGCGGAGGAGGGAAGTTTCAAAGAGGACATCGTCCTCGCTGCTACTGGATGGGAAGGAGTTGAACTGTTTGAGTTTGATGACATAGGTGATGAGTTGGAAGCTAATGAGGTCGGGGGGGGGGGGGGGGGCGACCACAGCGACAAAGGGTTATTCGGGCACTGTAGGAGGGAACAAGGACCTGAGGGTGATTAGACCCTTCATAGAGTCCTTTTGGAGCGGTTGTGGAAATTATATGTTCCCGCCGCCGAAGTTTTTGTGTATTTTGTGATACAATGGAGAGGGCCGTCGATGAAGAAGGGACTGCGGAAGTAATCTTACTGTCCTATAGGATGAATTGGGACAAATAGGTTAGTTTCGCTCCATTAACATCATAGCATGCGTGGTTCATGTTAATGGATTTTTGTATCTGTTGTTACACAGAGGGAGGAAGGAAGGCTGCATCCTACTTTAATGATCATATTGTTAAGTCATCGACCTGAAACTAGGAATTTTGATACTCTCCCAAACTGTATTATGTACCTATGTAGTTGACATTTGATCCAACCAACAGACATTGGTTGAATTTAATGTGTGGATTACCACACAAAGTAAGGATCTCTGGCCATTAGCTTAAACAATGTTATGTCTAATTCTCTAATTCTCTATCTCTCTATCTGTCTCTCTCTATTTTATTTTTTATTTTATTTTATTGACATATTATATCTACAAAATAACTGTGGAATGTTAACAACTACTACCCAGTGCTTGTTCACAGTGGTCATGCCACCGGGCGGATTTTGATAAATCAAATGTCCCTCCAGGAAGGCGGTTGCCAAATCTAACTTTTAAGGCAGTTATGAATTGGTGAACTAATATATATGTATGTACCATCCAATGTCGCAACGCACAGCAATACCGGAAACAACCATTAAAGCCCACCACAAGAGCCAAAATGCTATACTTCCACCCAATTTTCGTGCCTGCAAAACGTCGAAGACTCAACCCGTCTCCGCTCAATGACTTCACACTACCGCTTGTGATATGGCAATACATTCTTCAGTACGTTACCGCAGATGACTTGCATGTAATACTAGAGTGTAGAACGGTTTGTAAAACTTTTCGGAGGCTAATTGATGATTGGAATGTTTATTCGTGCATCAACATGGCTGGAATATGTGGTCTGAACGATATTCAATTTCCTCTTTCGAAAGTTACACAACGCGTCTTTTTTGCTCAGCAATGCTTAGAGGCAAATAACTCGGAAGCACTGTTTCGTCAAGCAATCCGAACCATGAAGAAATCTGGGAACATTCTGATGACGATTCAATACTTAAAAATGGCATGCAGAGAAGGCACAATCTATAGAGGTCTCAACAGATGGATTGGCTACCACGACGTGGCCTATTATGTGTTGTGTATGTTGCATCTAATTCAAGGAAACCATCGGGTTAAAAAGAATACCATAGAGGAGATGCATAGTCAGTTGAATTGGAGGATCAGTGGGTGGGACGCAGAATTTTGCCGGAATGAAGCTCACAGATGGTTGAACAGTGGTTCCGAACCAACACACGTCGACATCTTGAAACACATCCCTCCCAACTATTCTTTCATTCCAGGAAAATGTACCTCATGCGGGGAACATGAGTTTCACTGCCCATTCCTTCAAAACATGTGGTTTGTTAACGGGGATGGGAACCAAGCTGAATATTGTGATTTATGCAAGTGCTATGTCGAGACTGCAAATTTCTACTATCAAATACGTTATTGGGCAACAACACATCGGAATCTGATGGATTGGTTTGGCCATGAGCAGGCCAATTAGTCCACACATTGCACGTCAAACTTCCCAATGATGCCAATTTGTTAGTATTCGATAATATGCCATATTTTTTTTAATATTTAGGCAGTTCGTATATGTTTCTGAAGCATGTCGATGTGTACAAATAAAACTCCCATTTGATGCAAATTCCTTTATTTCTTGTACGTATGGACATATCCGTCATAGTAAGTATCTGTTTTAAGGGTAATTGTTAATATCAAAAGGACATATCTAATGTGCACTTAGATATTTCAATTATGATATGCATGATTGAGGATGAACTATCGTTTTGTTGAAATTTACTTGCGATATGTTATGTTATGTTGACATTTAATTTCTGTGTCAAATGGCCATGCATGGTAAATATGGTAAATAATTGCACTTAAGGATATTAGTGCAACATATATGTCACACGTTGGCTGTGTAAATGCAGAAGCTTAGCATTTGATGCAAAATCTTACCTGAAGTCACTTATATCATCCAAAAACAATGGAGATAATTCCATCATAGGTGATCATTAATAATTCAACATCACTTCCTCCTGTCAATTACCAGTAATTCAACATCACTTCCTCCTGTCAATTACCAAAATGACATAGAAATAGAAACAATAATAATTCAACATGACCACGGGGTTTGCATAAATGTGGACAACATTGTCTTCAATAATTTCAGCCTAATCTGAGATTGGTGTAACGCAAAATAGGAATCCACATTCCACGTCGTACGTCAGGGCTGCCAGCCGGTGGGTGGGCATGGTTCATAGAATCCGTTCATCAACATACCAGCAACATTTTCGGCGGACTGGTTCAGGTTGAATGAAAAAGGCGGGATACCAACGGCAAGATTAGAAGGCTGGGAAGTGGTGAAGAATGGGAATTGAGCAAAATGACCATTTCCGCTGGCGCCATTCCATTGAAATTATGCTTCCATGGGTTGATAGATAGATAAATTAAGAGGAGGATGAGGTACTGAATGTGCAGGATAAGGGACTGAAGGTATCATCTGAGTCTCTGAATCTGCTGTTTCTGCATTGGCACGAGTGGGAACCCCTTCTTCATCACCAACTGTACAAGTGTGCCTGTTGTGACTGGGCATTAAACATTTTCCGCACAGCCGCTGCTCTCTCTTCCCATTCTCTGCGTTTGTTGCAGGATTAGAAGGCATCCCCTTCGTCCGTGATACTTTTGGGTCCTTCACAACATTGCTACTCGGAGGCACATTTGATGTGTTCGTAGGAGGAACTGTGTTGAATTCCCTTGAGGTTTGAACCAGCCTTGCAAATTCATTCATTCCCACCTTGAATCCTTCTTCTGAAAATGAGTAGTTTAAGCATGCTTTGGCTGCTTCTGATATGAGGGCAGAATACCTAGCCACCTGTGCTAACTTGTCATGACCGGGGACCTTCAGTTTTGGTGCAACTGTTGAATCAACCACAGCCTTTGTCCACTGTTTGCTTATCAAACTCTTGGGATATCTGGACAGAAGCTGATCTTTCATTACACAGAAAATGTGACTGCCAGGAATACCATCAGATTCAAATAGTTTGCAAGAGCATTACCACTTTGGGTTTTCCGGGTCACCATGGAACTCAACACACCACCGTCATTCAGGCCTGTCATATTGGGCAAGGTAGAATATCACTGTGTCCTTAATAGGAAAGGGTACCTTTTGCACTAAAACAAACCTCCTCTCGAACATGATTTGTGACTTTATCATAATGAAGATGTCATCCGTGAACAGCCTACATGCATCTTCCTCGATCCCCCTCATGTGCGTCTCATAAACCGGTACACTATTTTTGGACCTGAAGTTGTCATACAATACTCGGTTCCGCATACGCCTAAGTGTCTTCTCCATTCTTGGCATAACTTCACATAGTCTAGTGTGCCTCCCAATCTCTTTTTTCAGCTTTGCGTGCATGCCTTCCACACGTTGGGTACTGCACATTCCTCCAAAAAAAGTGCCCTCTGAAGAATGCTTCCGCCCACCTATCCCGTTTGTTGTACAAGCTTGTAACCCATGCATTGTCCGACAACCCATTTCTGACCACCATTGAGTGCCAAGCAGCCTCCTATTCGCTGATAGTCATTGACGAATAAATCATTTTTCCAATGGTTTTCTGAGCAGCAGCATCCTTCACATTCTACCCTATGTTTCTACCAATGTGCCATGCACATAACCTGTGCCGAGCTTGTGGCATCATTCGCTCTACCACATTCCTAATTGACTCGTCACCGTCTGTTAGGATCGATGAAGGCTGTTTATGTTCCATGGATTCAAGGAAGTTCTGAACACCCACGTGTACGTATCCTCCCTCTCATCTCGTATAAGGGCAAATTCAAAAACAACAGTAGCTCTATGATTGTTGCACCCAACAAATACAACAAGAGGTTTTCCATACATATTTGTCTTGTATGTGCTGTCCATAATAACCACGTCACTGTATGCGCTGTAGTCCAAAAATGATTGGTAGTCCCTCCATAACAAATTGGCTAGTCTGCCTTCTTCATCCAAACTGTACTTGCAGCAGAACTGTTGTGACTCCATTCCCCTCATGTTCATCCAAGTCAATGCGGCCCGTGCATCCCCATCCAGCTCATCATTTCTCCTCTTCTTAGCAATCTTGTTGTACAGATCTTTTATGATGAAGCCGACACCGTCGTGTCCCCCAGCTTGCTCTACTAGATGCTCATAAGCCCTACTAGTGTGGACTTGTGCGCGACGAAGGCACTCAACCTGAGCAATATCTTTGTCTTCAACATATCAGTTTGATCGCAAGAACTGAACCTCATGGGACATGGCAAGCTCATGATTGTGCTCATGTATAAAATTTGACAGGCGGTATAGCTCCCTTTCCTTGCAATATCTAACACTGAATGCAGCTTGGCAGTTAACTCTTGTGTATCTCCTTCCCCTAGGTACTATGTTCCTCCTCGATTTCTTCTGCTCCCCAATGGTCTGATGCTTTGTAAATTTGTTCTTATCCACACCTTTATGCTTGCTCGACTTCATACTTGCCAGTCCTTGTTTTGAACATACCCACTGCCTCCTTACCACCATGTCATTGCCTTCCTTCTGCAACCTATCCCTCCGTATGCTGAAACCAAGCATTCGTGAATACAATGACAAGAACTTCTCTGCTTCCTGTACGGTTGGGAAGTATACTGCCTTCATATCGTCCATTGTAAGGTCTTCAAAATGCTTATCATTAAATTGTGCAGCCCCCGTATGTTTCACAAATTCAGGCCTTTCAATACCAACATCAGGTAATGTTTTGTCCTCTTGTGCTATTCCAGGTGATTTCCTCAGTTCTGTTGATTCAGCCGGTTTTCCACTCCCCGTTGCCTCCTTTAAACGCGTAGTTACCTCTGTGCATTTACCAAACCGAATTGACATTCATCTTCTAATTCGTCTTCGTCTGATGGTAATCTTTCATGATACATATGATCGCTGTAGCGAAGACCACCTTCATCTGTGTCCATGCTAACCTGTTAGATGAACATATGATCGCTGAAATGTATGTTCAATGAATTCAACACCTAAAAGAAGATATCATCTAGGACTAACAGGGTTTCAGATATGGCATGCTGTAATAAGGAGCAAATATGGATATGATGCGAATGGGTGGGACACAAAGCCAATCTCAGGTGGATCAAGTAGAAGTCCTTGGAAAGATGTTTCAGCAGGAATTAGCAAATATTCCCTTTGTCATAAACTATTTGTAGGCAATGGCAAAAGAGTGAGGTTTTGGGAAGACTCTTGGCTAGAGGATCAACCATTGAAATTCTACTTTCCAAGGTTGTTCAGACTATCAACTCACACTAACTTTTTGGTGGAAAGGTTAGCTATCCCTCTCACCTTTCCGATGAGCTGGGACTTTGGGTTCAGGAGAAACTTAAATGAACAAGAGATTGAAGAGTTTGCCTCGTTGATGGCCAAATTAGAAAATGTCAGATTACAGGAGTCCAAGCCAGATGAAAGGAGGTGGAAGCTTGAACCTACTGGGAATTTCTCTTGCAAATCTTTCCATAGCTTTTTAACTTGTGGCGCTTCAGATCCAATCTTTGATCCTGCAAAGTTTATTTGGAACGTCAAGGTCCCTACAAAGGTGAAGATTTTGGGGTGGCTTGTGGTATTGGGGAAGACGAATACTTGTGATGTGCTTCAAAAGAAAAGACCGGGAAGTTGCTTCTCTCCCCACTGGTGCATTTTATGCAGAAACCATGGGGAAAGTGCTGATCACGTCTTTGTGCATAGTGAAGTGACTATTTCCTTTTGGAAAAAGCTTTTTAGGGAGGCAAGAGTGGACTGGACAACTCCATTACAGAGAAGCGAATTGCTAAGAGAAAAACCTTTAGCTTTTGTTAAAGCGAAAAAGGCCAAAACCCTTTGGGGATGTGGGGTGCTAGCTGTTTGTTGGGTGGTCTGGTTGGAAAGAAATAGAAGAATTTTTGAAAACTATGGAGGTTTGGAGAGGGAAGACATGTGGGAGAGAGTCAAATTCTGGGCTTCCTTTTCTAAGGAATTCAAGGATTATAGTCTTTTTTCTATTATTCTTAATTGGCAAGCAGCTGTAGTTTAAGCCCTTAAGTTGAGATTGTTCTTTTAGTCGACATGCTAAGCCTAGGGCTGGGCAGTTTGACCCGAGGGACCGAGAAACCGATACGATCCGGACCGGAACCGACCATTCGGGTCGGGTTTGAAGACACAAATCCTCGGTTCGGGCTAAACCGAACCGATTAAACTGACATCGGTTTCGGTTGCGGTTTCACTAAGTTGCAGAACCGAATAAAACCGATCCGGACCGGTAAATGAACCTGTATACGTGTAGCATAACCATTGGCTCTCAGTCAAGCCTATAGAGAGTACCGTGGACTTGGGTGTAGGCAATCACCCAATTTCATCGACCTAAATCCTATAATCCGAACCCAACCCTAGTCTGTGAGTTCAGTCAATTTCACCTACCTTCAGTTCATAATTCTTATCTTCTTCTTCACATTTCCGCGATCACAGTTTCACCCGGTGATTTTCTCGAGCAATCACGGAATCACCCATGGATTCCTCCACTGGAAACACCTCAAACACACCACAAACCGAATCCCTTTCCCAATCTGAGCCTAATTCAAATACCGATTCGAATCATGAAAACCCCAATTCCGATTCCGACACTGAAGTTGCCGAGAATGCTGTCGTCCCTGCAACTGGCACAGACCAACCATCTTCTGCAACAGCTCCATCTACGATGACATCGTCACGACCACCAAAACCGAAAAAGAGAGCGAGGACGACAGGGTCGAGGGAACGTTCAATGGTATGGGAGCACTATGAGAAGATTGATCAACCTCTGTATGAGTTCAAAGATGGAAAGAAGGTCCAGGTTGGGACTACCAAGCGCGCCAAATGCAGGTATTGCTCCACAGACCTTGCCTGTAATCCATATGATAATGGTACCAGTAGTTTAAAGAGGCATATAGAGGTTGTGTGTAAAAAATATCCTGGTAGGATAGACCTGGAGGAGTTTCAGCAAGTGTTTGTAGCTGGTGGGAAATTGAATGAACCTTCCTTAACTATGAGGGCATTTAGTCAAGATGCTTGCCTAAGAGCTTGTGTTGAGATGATAGTAATAGACGAGCTGCCATTTAGTCACCCGGAGAAGGAAGGGTTTCAAAGATTTTGTAAAGTTGCTTGTCCTAGGTTCAAGGTTCCTTCTAGAAGATTAGTTGTAACCACATTTTGGAAGTTGTATGATGTTGAGAAGCTGAAACTGAAGCAGGAGCTAGCTAGCCACTGTGTTAATTTAACCACCGATACGTGGACATCGGTGCAAAACATAAATTACATGGTGGTTACGGCTCATTTCATAGATGGTGGCTGGAATTTACACAAAAGGATTCTTAACTTTTGTGTAATTCCTAATCATCAAGGGAACACCATAGGGAAGTTGTTGGAAACATGCCTACTTGATTGGGGAATCGAGAGAGTGTTGACTATTTCGGTGGATAATGCATCCGCAAATAAAGTTGCTGTAGAGTACATTAGGAAAAAGATGCTGACTTGGAAAAAAAAGCCTGTTTTAGAAGGTAAGTGGCTACATGTGAGGTGCTTAGCTCACATTCTCAACTTGATTGTGAAATCAGGGTTAAGAATGATGGATAAATCTGTGGCTTCGATTAGAAACGCAGTTCGTTATGTTAGGAGTTCGTCTGCAAGGCTTGATGTTTTTAAGCAATGTGTTATCAAAGAACAATTGGATTGCAAGAAGGTGTGCATATTGGATGTGCCAACTCGGTGGAATTCCACCTTCTTAATGTTGGATGTAGCCCTTGAGCTTCGGAAAGCGTTTGATCGCATGGCGGAAGAGGAAGACTCGAAATACATTGGTTATTTTGATGAGGATGAAGTTGAGGATGATGAGTGGTTAGAAGTGCCAGAATTACAAGCTGAAAAAAAGCCAAAAGACAAGGTGAAAAGGGTAGGGCCACCGGTTGAAACTGATTGGGAAAGAGCCACTGTTTTTGTGAACTTCCTCAAGGTAATCGGCTACTTTTATAAACTGCTTTAATCAGTTTAATGATAGCTTGTTTAGTTTATGTGTTTCTGCATTTTCTGCAATTAGGCATTTAGGCTTGATGTACTTACAGTTTACAGTTTTTCTGCATTTCTACTTGTTTAGTTTTACTTGCGACAGTTTTCTGCATTTTCTGCAATTAGGCATTTAGGCTTGATGTACTTTACAGTTTACAGTTTTTCTGCATTTTGTACTTGCTTTACAGTTTCTGCATTTTGTACTTGCTTTACAGTTTCTGCATTTTGTAGTTGCTTTACAATTTCTGTTTTATACTCTTATATATGCAGGTATTCTATGATGTCACAATGAGGATTTCGGCCACTAACAGTCCCACAGCTCAGAAAGCGTTCCACGATATCGTGGCAATTGAAGCTGAGATCGATGACTTGTTCGACCGGCCTGAGATGTGTACTGGAAGCAATACAGAAAAGATCTTGTTTGAGATGGCAGTGAAGATGAAGAGCAAGTTTAAAAAATATTTTGAAAGCCTTGATGACATGAATCATTTGCTTTTGGTGGCTTTGGTTTTAGATCCTCGATACAAGCTTCGCAATTTTGAGAGGGTGTGCAGATATGGCTTAAACTTGATGCTGCAACAATCAAGCATAGGTCTGGTGAGCTGAAGGAATTGGTGGTGAACCTCACGGACTTGTATTCATCGTCTTTGGGCACCAAAAAGTCGAGACCAAGTGGCAATGAGGCTGAGAAAGCTGCAGCAAGTGGTACCGGCAGCTCTAGCACAAGAAGTTCAAGAACCCAAATGAGTGGGAAGATGGCTGCCATGCAAGCTGATTGGAAACAAGAGTTGGAAGACTCAGATCAGACTGTAGTTTCACACGAGGTGGATAGGTACTTGCTAGACCCTATTGAAGACCCTCCAGAACATGAAGATTGGAAACTTCTTGCATGGTGGAAAATGAATGGTTCTAAGTACCCCAATCTTGCATTAGTCGCCAAGGATGTGCTTGCAATTCAAGTAAGCACAGTTGCTAGTGAAAGTTGTTTCAGCACAGGGAGGAGGGTAATCGATCCATTCAGGAGTTCCCTATCTTCAAAAACAGTTGAAGCGTTGATATGCTTCCAAAATTGGTTGAGGTCAGAAAGCATTCAAAGCATCGAATATGTTCCAACACTTGAGGATATGAACTTCTATGAAGAAGTTGAGAGAGGTACAATTTTTAAATCATTTGAATACTTGATTTATGTGTTTAATGACTTTGCACAAGAAGTGATAAACTGATAATGTCAATTTGTTCTTTCGTAGACCATGTGCTTCGAGACACAGCTGATAGTGCGCAAGCCAAAGCTGCCAAAGGGAAAGGAACGAAAAACCAAGAAGCTGTTGCAGCAATGAACAAGCAAGGAGCTTCGGCAACAATGAAAAAGGCGGGGAAGAGGCCAAGAAAATGAAGAAATAAAATAAGCTGAATATAGCTGGTCAGTGTCCAACAACTTGTGGATTATTTGATTCAAGTAATTCGAGTATTGAACCTTCATTTGAATATATATAGCTGCTGTTCTGCAAATATTGCTTCTGCATATTATTTATTTGGGTTGGAATGTCCCTTTTTCTTTACAGGGTGGAGGTGGACTCAATGAGTCAATGCCTCAATGGTGTCAATGCCTCAATGAGTCAAGACTTCAAGACATGGCTATTTATATTTTATAAGAATTGAATAAATGTTGTTGTTGACTTGTTGTTGGTTGAAAACTTGAAATAATGAACTACTAGTGTGCTACTGCTTTGACTATTTATAATTCTGCTACTGTGATAGTGTGATTTGCAGCTTTGCATTGTTTATGCATTTATGGCTATTAGTTTAGTTTATCTGTTTATGGCTGTACTAAATAATGAAGTAATGAACCAAGTACTTGAGTTGATGAACTGCTAGTTGAGTTGAGCAGATTGTGACATTGTGAATTTGTGATTGTGTTTAAACTTTAAAGTAACACTGAGTTTTTCTTTTGTTGGCTTTTGTTTGCAGATTTG
Organism: Rosa lucieae; assembly: GCA_024704745.1. Taxonomy (NCBI): domain Eukaryota; kingdom Viridiplantae; phylum Streptophyta; class Magnoliopsida; order Rosales; family Rosaceae; genus Rosa; species Rosa lucieae. Next base: position 30,931 of record JANPXK010000871.1, read on the forward strand.
GTCCATTTGGATGCTTTAGTTTTCATAGTTTGTTACTTTGCTAGTTTGCTTCAGTTTGCATAGTTTGTTACTTTGCTTCAGTTTGCACTTTGCAATGATGCAGAATGGTGAGAATGCTTTGAGTTAATGAGTCAATCTGGAGATTCTGGACAAACAGATTTTTTGGCCCGGAAAACCGATAGACCGAACCGACTGTTTCTGGGTCGGTTTATCATCGGTCTCTTCATTATGGAAAAACCGATCCGGACCGAACTGACAGTGTCGGTTTCGGACTCGGTTTTCAAACTTTTCGGACCGAACCGATCCGAACCCAGCCCTGGCTAAGCCTTTTGCCCTAGCTGTCCTTTGATCTCTATAGCGGACTACTTGTCCGCCTCCGTGTATTTTTGTTTTTCTCTTTTTCAATAAAGAGTTGTTTCTTTTCAAAAAAAAGAATAACTTAAGCCAACTAACAATTAATATGGCACGGTCGCACACATGTGAGACCTTTTCTGAATATCACATAGAGGAATACAGCAAGCAGAGAAATGGATTCTTCAAAATTATGCCAGCATTTATATTGACCGCTGCATATTACAAATCTTTAGTCTAGTCCAGTCAAATTGTTATCCCACTTCAATCATCAAGTATTTAGTCACATTGATAATATTTAGGACGGAATCACATGATGTTTCATACATATATAAAGCCAGATTCCATTAGTTTTTCCCTGAGCTTTACAGAAAGACTAAGAAGGAATTAGATACTCTTCTCTTACGTTGGCTACAAGAACCCTCCTCTTCATACCCAAACTTTATTCTTTTGCTCTTCTAATCCCATTTGGTTGTGCGAAAAAAGCACAGTTAGTACTACTCACACTCACACACGAGTCATAAGAGAAAGAAAACGAGGCACACTTACATGCTCTTCAACAACTGCATGAACTGCTGCATCAGGAACCATTGGCCTGCCGATCATTGTCTGACTACTTGTGCCCACCAAGAGAACCTTATTCAATATCAACTGCAATAGACAAGCAAACCAAGCATCAAAACTAAGCTCCCATGTAAAGTTTGAAGTGCAAAAGCTTAACTATTCCCATGCAAGTAAACGAGATCTTCTACCAGCAAACTTCAATGCAAAAATTAGATCTCAAACAATCTGACACCAATGGCAACATTGTCTAGTCAACCTCCCCAAAACAAAAAAATGGGTTTGTTTATTCATTTAGCTAAACAGACATCATATTAGCTATAACAAAAAAAGCCTGAAACACCAAATGTAAGTTCACTAGTTTGGCTTACGATCTTCACTTTATTCACGAATTATAAATCCATGAATTACTTCCGTGCATATCGTACTCCCATCATCTTCCAGTCTCTCCTACATAAATTTTATAGATCAATATACAAAAATAAATATCCTATAGCTTAGACCCTTGCTTCCAAATAGTGAGCTAATTTTAAGCCTAAGCAAGATCTCACAACGTTGAAAATCACAAGTATAAGGTCGCACCCTCATTTACATACAAGTATAAGGTCGCAACCTCATTTAAGGTGTTGTTGCATCAGCTGCTGTTCTATTTGACAAACATACTATTGGCTTCTTTTATTCACTGTTCCGTTGCTGGCTTGGTTGATCTGCAAACGCAGTTTTGGGGATGGTTGGCTCTTGTTTCTCAATTCTCAACAAATACTTTCATCAATGGCAAAGTTACTTTCTTCCTGTTCAAGTTAAAAATTCTAACCAAAAATAATAATTGTAATCCAAGGACAATACTCACTTTCTGCAAGTCTCAATCAAATTAATTACTTACCAGTTTTAGACAAATAATTCACGAAATCCAGTTTAACATAAGCAACATTTAATCACATTTAGATAGCAAAATTATGCCTACAGGCTATCATACCAATAAAGGATGCGAAATGCCGAAAAGAAACAACTCTTGATATCATAATCTTGTTAGTTCCACTAGGTTGCGCAATGCACAGCTGACAAATCAAAATAGCTCTTCCACTAATACAAGATTGATTGCAGGAAAACCTGAACGATCCCTTACACTCCAGGCTTGCGCAATTCAGCAGCTCCATGTGCAAAGTGGCATCTTTCTCCAAAGGTGCAAGTCCCTTTTGCAAAATTATCGCATAGCTTTGTCCTATAGTTGCTTCCTGGAGGAGCGGGGGCTCCGGGGCCTCCTCTTCCAGGGGTTTTGTTAGGGCCAGACATCAAGACGCTCTGAATTAGCTCTCTCACCAAGGCACTAGCTTGCTGAATCTGTTCAAAGGTTCCCTCGAGTTCAATGTTCCTGAGATTGGGATCTGACTCATGGTCCCGAATTGCAAGTTTGGCTCCTGTCTGGTGACAAATGTGCTTTGAATTTACACCACCCTTCCCAATAATGGCCCCTGCAAGTGAAGCATCTACACTGATCTTCACAGTAGATGAAGCACCAAAACTAGATGCCGGCCCTTGCAGGGGTGCATGCCCTGGCTCCATCCAATTACCCATACGGCCTGGAGCAGGAGCCACGGCACGGGGATCATCATGGCCATATGACTGAGAAACGGGCTTGCCAAGTTCCCTCTCACCATGTGCAAAATGGCATTTGTCACCAAATTTGCAGCCTTCGGCAGAATTATATTTATTGCATAAGCGGGTTTTAACAGAAGGTGCACTGGAACCATTTGAATGGGATGGTGGGCCTGCAAAGTTTCTAGATGATTGAGGAGGAGGTGCAAGATTCATCACCTGAGCCACAGCATTGTAGCCACCAGGAACATAGTGCAGGAAGTGGCAACTTTCACCAAAAGGACAGCCGGCGGTGCTGAAAACAGAATTGCAGAGCACTCCAATCAGATCACTTATGCAATTCAAATTACCGTCTACACAGGCATAAATACTCGGGAATTAAGGTATTACAACAAATGTTTCTATTTCACAACCAGTTTAAGACCATTGTAGATAGTTAGCTGAATAAGAATTAGCAGCAATTAGGGATACAAAAGATAAATTGTCAATAAAATGTAAAGAATCTCGCATATTCACATCCTCTTTCATACATACAAAAACCTCCTCAGCCACTGCATGGCAATGAGAATTCAATATAATATCAAACAAGTAAAAAATCTGCAAGATCTTACTTCTAATATAGATGATTGCCCTGAGAAATAAAGCAAAATATATGGCAAAGGAACTGATCATGTCAACATTATATATGTTTCAGAGATGTCCTGGTCCAGACATCAGTGAGTTGCAGTCCTGGACCCGAATGCTATTTAGGTGTTGTTTCATCTATTGGCAATATACAAAATTTGTATCTAATTTCATAGAACATTGTTTCACTGGTACTAGACAAATACACCTATCAGATAGTTAACTGAGAGCCTACTACTGAGAAGACAAGCAGTCAATGATAGGGAAGAGACCAAAATTTATAAGACCACAGAGAGCCCAAAAACCATATGAGGCAAAATGAAAGAATTTACTGAACGTAGATCTACTTTTGAAAGCTTAGTCTTTTCCCAAACAACACTGTACCCGAAAATTTTATTTGGGATTTAAAACATTGCTAAGAAGAGATCACACATTGAAATTAACTTGCACCAATGGTTTTTACAATTATTTCTCTTAAACAGAAATTGTGAGGGGAATTAACTTAGAACTTTCCAACAGAAGAATGATAGAACAGGTTTGACAATACAGTTGGGACAAATTACCAGTATAATTGATCTAAAGCTTGAACATTAATTTATCACCACAGTTAAATATAAGTTGCATGTCAGGCTCAATCTCAATTTCATTGTAATACCATTACTACCGAATGTACAAAAGCATTTGCTTATCCTTGTAGTTATTACTAACTATTAGAATACATGCAAAATCTTCGACTTCATCAAACCAAAGCAAAGTCTGTACCTGTATAACAGCTTTAAAGTTCCAGTTCATTAGTACAGTTTGCAAGATATTATTTTGTTACAGTTGCAGTTTATACTCTTTAGTGAACTTACAAACACCTTAAACTTGTAAAAGATAAAGTTGATGATATTTATTTAGACAGGCAAAGATTTGAACCTGAAAAACTTGGTGCATGGCTTCGATTTGCTTCCTACACCAGTTGATAAGGAGTCCAGTTCTGTTACAAAACATTAATTACTTTTTCTCAGTTAAACTCTCTCTTGATCCTTAATCCAGTTAACTCGTTAATAGTTTGGAGAGAAAAAAATATTAACTTGCTTCCAGTATAATATTACTCCAAATAGTATAACTTCAATATGCTTTTACATTAACTATGCAACCAACAAATTTCAAATGCTATTCCCGCTGAACCCAACACGATTAAAGTTTTTTAACACCTTCCCCAACAAGACAGCCAGAGCACACACAAGTACTTCCAACTACATATTTAATTGGTTGATTCAGCGCAAGAAAGTAGAAAATCACATCGAAAACACTTAGGACTATTAAACAACGGATTCGCAGAATTACATGAAAACTCCAAGATCACGACAATTCAATAGCAGACCATGATGGGCAAATACCAATACCAAACTTGACCCATAACTACGAAGCAGATAACATTACACATTCAAAATCAAATAAACCCCAAGTTTTAAAAAGGAAGAATCTAATCCTAGGGAGTCTATGAATCGAAACTGTCAAACAGCACAGAAAAGTAAACAGAACATACAAAAATAGTTCAAAAATCCCCAGATAAACTAAAATTTGAAGCAGATTGACGGAATAACAAAAAAAAAAAGTGAAAGAGCAGAGAGCGAACCTTGCTTGTTCTTCTTGAAGCCTCCATTAGCATGAAAGCCACCAGCTTCGTTCCTCCCTCGTTTACGAGTATCCATCATTCGAGACCACAGATCGAGATCCGAAACGAGCTCAACCAACTCAAAACGACGACGAATGATATCGCGGAAACAATAGAGGAATCGCTATTCACTCCGATTTTGAAACCCTAAGGAAGAAGAAGTTGGAAAGAGAAGAAACTAACTCCAGCCCAAACCCAAACCCTAGAAGAGGAACCAGGGTTTTGGAAGAGAGAGAGAGAGATAGCAGCTTCGAAAACGAGAGTGGGAAAGTCCAGAACCGCAGCCTCTGGGTTATATTAATTAATGACATTATGTGTCGTAATAATTAATACAAAATATTGGTTTTTATGTGGTGAAAATAATTGAGGATTTTAATCAAGAGAGATTATTCAGAGCATCGCCGTGCACTTGCACCAACATAAATGAATGGTTAGATTGCATTAAATACACTTTTTGTTTATTAAAAATAAAGTTGATAATAAATATCAAGGGTTGAAATTATTTTATAAGGGTTGGGTCACTTACACCGTCGGTGCATAGAATGATTTCCATTTAATGAAGGCACCGTATTGTAAAACGTTTGACTCTCTCTCTCTGGGCTCTCTTCCCTTTGCACTGGTTGACCTCACCTTCTGTCACCGTTGCTATGCCGGCTGGCGACGGCGACGCCGACGCCCGTATTCCGTTTCTCCGCCACCCCTTCTGGGAGTGGTGGAGGGACTTCTGCTCCACCAACTCAATACAAACGAGTCAGGTATGACGACTCAATTTGCGATGAGATCCAAAAGGTTCAAATTGAATCTGCACCGACTCAGATGGCTTCACCGGAAACCGTCAACCACCCCGCTCCGATGAGCTATGCAAACTCGCTAATGCAGCCATTGGACGACTATCGACTGCAATGATGGCAGATTTTGTTCTTGGTGAAGATGACTACAAAATTACTAAGGGTAAGCTTGGACCCAATATTTTTTTTTCACAAAGAGTAGAAGATAAGCTTGATTTGGATTGGTCATGTGCTGTAATTATGGGTCGACCTAATATTGAGAATGCTTATGATTTTATGAAGAAAGCTTTAGCCCGAAAATGGTCTTTGAGGGGACCTTGGCAGCTTATTGATGTACCCAACTCGTTTTTCATTATTAAGTTCAACTTGTATGAAGATATGGAGGATGCTTTGTGCAATGGACCCTGGATAATTGCTGGGGCAAACTCTAGTGGTACAGAAATGGCGCCCATATTTGACCATGCTGAGGAGAAGATTAATTGTATGGCTATCTGGACCAGAATTAATGGGTTGCCTGTGAAATACTTCAAACAATACACAATGGAGAAGGTTGGTCAAATGCTAGGTAAGGTTGTCAAGGTTGATCAACATACCCTGGCTCAGGCAAGAGGTAAGTTCTGTCGAATTTGTGCAGAAGTAAATCTGAATGAGCCAATGAAACCCTTTGTTGAACTTGATGGCAAACCTTATGGGGTTGTATATGAAGGCATATCCACCATTTGCTTCAATTGTGGTGTGTATGGGCACGTCAAAGACCATTGTCCGTATGCGAAAGCTGCAAAATCTGCTAAGCCAACTGTTAATGATGTTCCTATATATGGTGTCTACTCGTCCATATACTATTGATGAACTTATTACGTACCAAACCAACTGATGTTGGCCTCCAATCAGCTGATAATGTGACAGTGAGTGAGGCTTCACAGAAGAATAGCTACATGGCACCTACCAATACTGGAACTGAGACGAACAAGGCCAAAATGGGTCCCTGGATATGAACTATAAGAACAGAAAAGGAAACAATGCGAATCAACGGAATTACAAAGAAAAGATTGATACTGGATCTAGATTTACACCTCTGCAGACTGATGTCAATGAATCTGGTGAAGTCTCAAACATGACACAAACTCCTACCAAACCTGGGAATGGAAATAATGATGCAACGAATGAACCAAGATTGTGAAATTTTGGAAGCTAGTACAGGAAAAGTCTGATATGGCTCTGTCAAATGATCACACATTGAAGAGTACGACTACCAAGGAGGATAAGAAATTGAAAAGCAATGCTACTATGGAAGACAACATTTCTATTTCTGCTAGGAAAGATGTTTCTAATGCTCGTGTTCCTTTGTCAGAGATTTCAAATCATAGAAGTGAGGTTACTTTTGGTGCCTCTGTTTCTAAGATAAATGGTGCTAGAAAGGGAGGTAAGTTTATTATTTCTTCTTCTGCTAATAACCTTGTCCGTTCCCCAATAATGAAAGGAGTGTTTAAAAGTGAAACTGCAAAGATTGGGTCTGGTTTCACTCTTGAAAGTCTCAAGAGTGGGACTTTCATGTGTACTGATGTAACTTTTGGACACTTAACACCTGAGGAAAACAATAGAAATATGGATTCCATTAGTAGACCTGATGTTCACAATACTGGTGAGAAGAATCACCAGAACCAGTTGGGTTCAAATGTAATTATGCAGGTGATTACTGTAGAAAGTGATATTTCTGATAACATGGCTCCTATTGAGTCAAACCAGTCCTCTCCTCATGGAGAGGATATGGTTGTTTCTTGAACTAGGGTTTCAACCCTCCCTTTCTCCTCAGATTAATGGATAATATCTTGTTTTAGAATGCTAGAGGTGCTGGGGGTGGTGATTTCAGGTCTGCTATTGTGGACCTAGTGAAAATGAATAATGCTGATCTATTGGTGATTTGTGAACCTAGAGTGCAATTCTCTAGAGCTAAGGATCATTTACTGAATATTGGCTTTACTGATTATGAAGTTGTGGAAGCCAATGGCTTTTCTGGTGGACTGTGGCTTCTTTGGAATAGAACCAAATTTCAAATTCACATGGTGGTTCAAATTCACATGGTGGACTCCAATTCTCAATCTATCACTGTTAAGGTGTCTGCAAATGGAGTTTCTGATTGGCTTTTCACCAGCTTGTATGCTAGTCCTTGCTCGAGCACTAGACAAGGCCTATGGAGTTACCTCACCGCAATTTCAAAGTCTACTCAGCTTCCTTCGATAATTATAGGTGATTTTAATGAACTTGTTTCTTATTCTGATAAAAATGGTGGTTCTTATGCAGGAAAATTTGGTGGGTTAAAAACCTGGGTGCAGAATGAGGCTATGATTGACATGGGATACCAAGGTGCTGACTACACTTGGTCAAATGGAAGGGTTAAGGAAAGATTGGATAGGGGTTTTTGCACTAGTGACTGGAGACTGCTATTTCCTGAAGCTAGAATTGTTCACCTTGCTAAAACCAAATCTGATCATTGTCCTCTTCTCCTGAAACTTCAACCACAAATGCAGAATGGTAGAGTGGACCCCCCCCCCCTTTCAGATTCCAAGCTATGTGGATACAACATGAAGAGTATAAGGAGTTTGTTACTAGTGCTTGGAATAACATTGCTGGTAGCTTGTTGGAAAAAAGTAAAGGACTTGCTACTGATTTGTCTACTTGGAATAGAGATATTTTTGGTAATGTTTTTAGAAAAAAGAGACAGCTACTTACTCAAATTGCTGGCATTCAGAAGCAGCTTTGCTTACATGAGAATCCCTTTCTGCAAAATTTGGAAAGAGATCTCATTAAGCAATATGAACTAGTTAGAGATCAGGAAGCATTGTTATGGAAACAGAAATCTAGAGATAAATGGATTCAACATGGTGACAGGAATACCAAATTTTTCCACATTACTCCAATGGTGTGAAGAAGAAGAAATAAAGTGGATGGTCTTTTTGCCGAAGATGGTACTTTGAGTGAGAACCCTGCAGTGATGAAGAATATTGCTAAATCCTTTTTTCAAAATCTCTTTATTGTTGAAGAAGTTCCAGACCTGCGTTTTACCATTCCTAATCTCTTCCCTACCGTGGAATTAAATAACATCAAAGAGTTAGCTGCTCCTGTTTGCTATCAGGAAATAAGGTCTGCTTTATTTTCAATCGATGGTATGAAAGCTCCTGGGTTTGATGGGTTCCTCGCTTTATTGTTTCAAAATCATTGGGAGCTCTGCAAAGTGGAAATTATAAAAATTGTTTCTAATGCGTTTATTGAGGGCAGAATTCCTGAGGGTTTAAATCATACACTGATTACTTTGGTTCCAAAAGTTCAAGGACCTAAACATATGCATCTCTTTAGGCCAATTAGTCTTTGTTGTACAGTGTACAAGATCATTACCAAGATTATTGTTTCTAGAATCCGGCCTTTCCTAAAGAAATGGATAAGTCCGAATCAAGTAAGTTTTGTTCCTGGTACGCATATTTCAGACAATGTTATGGTTATGCAGGAGATTCTTCACAAGTACAGGTATGCCAAGGGGAAAAAAGGCTTTCTGGTGTGGAAAATTGATTTGTCTAAAGCTTACGATAAGTTGAATTGGAGCTTCATTAACCATGTTCTCTATGAACTTCAGATTCCTGATCAATTGACTAAACTTATAATGCATTGTATCACTTCTCCTAGTTTTCAAGTGATTCTCAATGGTGATTTATCTGATAAATTTTCGGCTGGTAGGGGAGTTAGGCAAGGTGACCCCCTATCTCCTTACATATTTGTTCTCTGTATGGAAAAGTTATCGCATTTGATTCATTATGCTACTGAGGTTGGACAATGGAAGCCAATTCAATCTTCGCAATCTGGACCTCTTGTTTCCCATCTTTTCTTTGCAGATGACATACTTCTCTTTGCAGAAGCTTCCACTACTCAGGCAAAAGTTCTCAAGAAATGCATGGACTTATTTTGTAGCCTCTCTAGACAAACGGTTAATTTTGAGAAATCAAAAATTTATGTTTCTCCTAATGTCAGAAATAATCTTGCTAAATCCATTAGTAGAACTTGTGGATCCCCTTTCACCAAGGACTTGGGTAAGTATCTTGGGATGCCCCTTCTCCATTCTAGAGTTACGAAGCACACTTATTCTGAAATGGTCGACAAGGTTCATAGTAGGCTTGCTGGTTGGAAATGCAAAACTCTTGGCATGGCTGGTAGACCCATTTACACCATGCAGACAGCCAAAATCCCTATTTCTACCTGTGATAGTTTGGATAAATTGAACGAAGATTTTCTTTGTGGTGACTGTGATGGCAGGAAGATGGTACACTTGGTGAATTGGGATAATGTTTGTATGCCTAAAATTAGGGGTGGCCTAGGCATTAAGAAGATTGCTGAGATGAACCAAGCACTGCTAGCAAAAGTTAGTTGGAGATTTCTTCAAAAGCATGACGGATTATGGTGTGATATATATAAAGCTAAGTACTTAAAGCATGATGATCTGCTAAGCAATAACTATAAACACCCTGCCAATTGTTCTGCTACTTGGCGCAGTATTTGCTCTGGAGCTGATCTCTTAAGAAAAGGGGTTACTTGGAGAATTGGGGACGAAGGGACTGCATATTTCTGGACTGATCATTGGTCTGAATGTGGAGTTTTATCTGATCTCGCAGTTGATCCTGCTATGGTTGACCCTAGTTTGCTTGTTCAAGATTTCTGGGAGGGAAAAGATTGGGATATTACCATGCTTTTCGCTTGCTTGCCTCCTGAAATTGCTGCTAAAATCATATCTATTCCCATTGATAACTTTGGTGGTAAGCCTGATAAAATAATATGGAAGCACACATCTGATGGAAAATTTACTGTGAAGAGTGCTTTTAGCAGCATTGGTGATCATTATCAACCTGGTGATGGTATATGGAAGTGTATCTGGAGCTTAAATATACATCCAAAACTGAAGATTTTTGCTTGGTTACTGGCCAAGAATAGATTGCTTACCAATGCGCATCGTGCTCATAGACATCTCACTAATGACCCAAGTTGTATTCACTGCCCTGGTGAGTCTGAGACTCTTCTTCACTTATTTAAAATCTGTCCTAAAGCTTCTACTATATGGAATGAGATTGGTATGCCTGTCACTATGGCTAGAGCCTTTAGACTGGACTGGGATGATTGGATTGCAGCAAATTTGTTGCAGAAGAATTGCACATTCCTTGGTTTTCAATGGTCTCCGCTCTTCATTTATATTTGCTGGTTTATTTGAAAATGGCGCAAGAAAAGCATCTTTGATACTAATTTTCAGAAACCTCACAACGCTGCTTCTGTAATAATTCATTACATTAGTGACTGGGCTAATGGTAACATGAAACCCAAAGGCAACTCTATTATGAGAACTGAAATGCTAAGCTGGCTGAAACCCTCTCTTGGTCATTTCAAATTGAATGTTGATGGTTCTAGAACCCATAGTGGTTGATTGGTGCTGGAGGAGTTATAAGAGAAAATGATGGAAACTGGACCTATGGCTTTATGAGAAATCTGGGCAATGGTGAAGTGCTTAAAGCTGAGGCATGGGGTTTAATGACTGGTTTATCAATTGCCAGGGAGTTGGGTATTACACATATTGAAGTTGAAACTGACTCAACTGTTCTTATGCAGCTCATGATGCATTGTGATATTGATCTTCATCCTTAGGGAACCTTATTATCCAACTGTCAAACTATGCTCAATTCCTTTGAATTTCATTCCATACAACACATTCATCGGGAGCGAAATATGGTAGCTGATGGATTAGCTAAAAGAAGTACTGATCAAGAGCTTGGATTATGCAGGTGTCCTTCAGCTCCTTCCTTTATTTGTCAAGCCATGCTTGATGACGTTGATGGCATTGCTAGGCCTAGAGTGTTCAAATCAGTTGAGGCTTTTTAGCTGTTAGTTTTTTTTTTTTTTTTTCTTGTTCTGGGTCTTGGACCCCCATTGTACCAAAAAAAAAATAAAAAATTGAGGATTTTAAAATTTTGTTGTTACGAAAGCTAACAAGTCGCCGCCTCTTGGTTCTGCTTTGCTGGCCTGGACCTCCATGACATAAGCTCAAGTACGGTCTTTGGTTTTTCATTTTTTATGTGAACAAATACTTAAAATTTCAAATAAATTTACTTTTGATCAATTATGTATAACGTCATTTTTCTGGCCTAATTCTTTTCAAAATAACTTTCTTTTTACTGTTTTTTTTTTTAAATAATTGTCTCCAGAACTTTCATTAATAAATGTACAGTCGGAATGATCGTTACATATCATTCCGCTACCAACTATAGATAGACAAGAAGTTGTAATGAATAAAACATTACGGTGATATATAGGATAAGACCATTCATTTGACGTATCATGCTCACTTATTCAAAGCAAGCCTATTCCACTATAAACATGTAACTTAGTAATAGGCTAGTAATAGAAAACTAACTAAAAACGGGTATAGAACCCCAAAAGTCATTATGGACCCAAGAAAGCAAAGCCCAAAATTCGTCTTTAATGTTCCAGGCCTGATTAAGAGCTAGGCTCCGAATTGAGCTTGAAAACAGCCCAATTGCATAACCCTTGGCTAATAAAAGAGCCCGAGTCCACAAAGCACTTATATCAGTTTTGGACGCTCATAGACTAATTAATTTATGTACCCAAGCTGGATTGGGCCTCCAATTGGGTCTGGGTCTCCAAATTAATCTGGGCACCCCGTCTCTTGCACCAACATCTGTATCGGCTACCACCTCCGCCGCTCCTTGCACACGAGCATCAGCCATGTCGACCACCTTCTGCACACTTGCACTTCTGAGCGTCAAGACGCTCGCCTTCCTCCTCTAGGCATTGGGAGCGCAACTTGGATTTGAGCGGAGCAGCAATGCTACCAGGTCGCTCGCCTTCACGCCTACAGACCGGACCAACGCTACTCCTTTATACTAGATCGCAACCTCCATTGCAAATTTGACTCCAAATCTCATAAGCAAACCGTTGCTTCCATCTCTGATAAATCGGAAGCCGCCTTCACCACTGCCAATTAGGTCGTCACCATCATCCTCTGTAACTTGCCACTAGCGTCGTGACCCTTGAACGGAACCCACGCCAAGCGACAGCCTAACAGCAGCCAAGTTGTTCCCACGTTTGCGCCGTCACACAGTAATGCACCTTCATCTGCCTCAACAAATTCCAATCCCCGCCACTCTTGCGTCAAAGCACCGATGCCAGCCATCTGTGATCCTACATCGAGCCCAGAGTTAGGAGGCAATCTAGAAGAGGAAATCAGGTTAATTGCCACCATGGATGTAACGCTTAGCAACAAACAAAAAACCATCTTCGTTGCCGTGGTTTTCGCCAACCCAAACAATCAGAGCTCGAGCACCGCCGCTACAAACACCGTCAACAGGGGTCAAATCCGGTGAAAGTAGATAGCATATAAGAAATGGGTCAAAGAAAGGGCAGAAGATCCCTGCGTGAGGAAGTCGGCCAGAGCCGTTATGTGCACGTTAGTGTTAGCGTGAGGAAACATGCTGCCAGAGAGAATAGGGTTTTCATCATATTCTTGAAGCCTTGCTTCCTTTGATAGACAAAATTTGTAGTTTTATAAAACGAACTGTAGCCTTTCTTTTTATTGTTTAACAAACAAGAAAGAAAAGAAATTTGAATATTATGCTTTTCTAAACAAGCACAAATTAAATAAATATTTTTTTGACTGGTATTTTGACTAGTCTCAAAATAATCAAAATTATCAAAATTCTGATCAAGATAAAAAAAAATTAATGTAACTGTTTTAGGGAAACGATATTTGAGAGGAAATCGCTGTGTATTCTCACTGATAATAGGGGCTTCTTTATATAGAGGATTACAATGTATAGAATCTCAATCATACAAGGAAAGTAATCGTATATATATTGAATAGGAATCTAGATCCTTCTAATTTAACCCTATTATCACTAGGTCAAGTAACCTAGAGTTTGAGCCAAACACAAATTAGGATTTACTTAAACACTCCCCCTTGTGTTGCCCAAACGTGGTGCTTCTCTCGTTGCCTCGTTAAAAACCTTGCCGAGTAACAAAAACCCAGTAGGACAAAAATAACCTCAGTCGAAGGGGAAAAAGAGCACAACACACCCTTCACGTTTCGAGGTGAACATGTAGACATCTCCCCCTGATGACTACGATCATGGGAGTTCAGATAATTTCCGCAAGCCAATTCTTGTCACATGTTTCTCGAACGTGGATTTGGGCAATGACTTAGTAAACAAGTCTGCCACATTATCTTCAAATCGAATCTAGTTCACTTTGGTATTTGAGGAGAGTCTGTTGTCCCTGATTATGTTTGGTGTTGTCGCTTTGCTTCATTTGTTCAAAACGAACAGCATTATCCTAAATGCTCGTAGGCTCATCTTGTGGTAGACTTCAAACCACAATTGTTCGAACATACGTGATTATGGATCCAATCCATAAACATTCACGAACCACTTCGTGAAGAGCAATAATCTCTGCAAGGTTCGAAGATATAGCGACTACGGTCTGTTCTGTAGACCTCCAAGATATCACGGTCTTTTCCCATAGCGAACACTTAACTAGTTTGGGAGCAACCTTTGTATGGGTCAGAGAGGTACCCAGCATCAACAAAACCTTCCAAAACACTTATATCATTTTGGGATGGGGATAGAGAACACAAGCCAGCGTTGGCGGCGTTTCTGGTGTGTGATGGGTCCGAATCCATTTTCTCTCTGTAGGGATAGAAAAAGCTTATATCAATCGTACATCTCAAGTACTGAAAGATATCTTTTACACCAATCACAATGGTGTCGCGTTGGCGCAGAGCTATACCTTAGCTAACAAGTTCACTGCAAACGAGATGTCTCGTCCTGTGCATTGAGCTAAGTACAATAATGCGCCTATTGTACTCAAGTAAGGCACTTATACCTCTAGCACATCTTCGTCATCATCCTTTAAACGAAGAGGATCCTTTTCAGGATCAAGACTATGGATAATCATGGGGGTGCTTGAGGGTTTGACCTTGTCAAAATGCTTAAGCATCTATCGACACGATGCTCAAGTTCCAAACTAAGACATAATCGTGTTCTCCCATAATCCTTCATCTCAAAATCGGATTTCAAGTGTTCAGCGGTTTCCCTTAACTCTTTAAGGGCTTCTAATGAAGATCATGTCCAACATGAACTGCGATGGAATCCGAAACTCGTTATGGAAACGCGTGGGCATATCCCTTCCCAATCAAGTAGTCATTTTAGCGAGCGTTTCAACCTCTTTGTAAACGCGCTCCGTGGTCTACAGCCACTTGACTTGGGTAAATGAATTTCATCATGAACCTTCATGTATATTCCGTATCTAGATCCTTATAGAGATATGTAGTGACCACATTTGTAAGCTGCATGTTCAGTTATTCGGAAACTACCAAACTGACTGGGTGGTGGAGTGCAATGTCATCCATTATGAGAGAATATGTCTCATCGTAGTCGATTTCAGGGTGTTTTATGAGAAGCCTTGCGCCATAAGGCAAGATTACCATCTCTTTTTCTCACTACGCTTTCTAACGAAGACCCATTAGTCAACAAGTTTTATATTAGGAGGTGTTGGCATCACTAGCTCGAAAACCTTCCTCTTCATTAGAGAATCCATCTTAACCTGGATCGCATCTTTCCATTTAGGCCAAATTTCTCTACGTTGGCATTCATTCATCAACGGAGCTTGGTTTAATATCATCTGACTCAACAAACTCATGCACAACGAAATGCGCAACTACATCATCAATTATGATGGAGTTTCTATCTCACGTCTCATGTACACTAGTGTAAGTTTCATAGAGCTCTATATTCTCGGGAATATGTTCTGACGTTGAGGCATCCCCCAACTATAACCCTAACCCAGAAGATTCTCATGAGATGGATTTTGAGTCTTGATGATCAAAGGATTGGAATGTGCCAAAGTGTCCTTCGAACCTACGGACCTCCCACGCATCCTAGCTGGGGCCATGGCCTGTAATGCTAGAGTGCCACTCTCTTTGGCGTTGGCGCCATGCCTACCTCCATGTAGGGTGGCGCTACGTCCTC
Source organism: Rosa lucieae (assembly GCA_024704745.1). NCBI lineage: Eukaryota > Viridiplantae > Streptophyta > Magnoliopsida > Rosales > Rosaceae > Rosa > Rosa lucieae. Next base: position 46,584 of record JANPXK010000871.1, read on the forward strand.
TCATAGGGACGTCCTTCCTTGCAGGCTTGTTTGTAGTATATTTGTGTGATCTCGTCACTTTAACAGGGATCGAGATGAGACATAGTGGGGACAAGCCACGACAATTCCTATCATTGCTGTTGAACATCCGTGTTCTTATCTCCCCCTAACGATGGGAAGACTGTCTCATCATAGTGACAACTCGCAAATCTAGCGGTAATGAGATCGCCTTGCAAGGGCATTAAGTGGCGGACAATTGTTGGAGTCTCAAATCCAACGTAGTTGCCCATTCGTCTGTAAGGACCCATCATAGAGCGCTACGACGATGCAATTGGCACATAAATGGCTCACTCAAATATGCGTAAGTGTGATACTTGTACCCAGTCACTAGCTGTAACGCAGAGGTACATTGAGTGGCGGTGGGTCGTAAACGAATTAGCATAGCTGCATGCGATATTGCATCACCCCAAATGGATATAAGGAGATTGGTGCACATTACTAATGTCCGGACTATCATTGTAGTCTTTTCCGCAAGACCATTTGGGTGTGTACATGGGAATATAATGTCCAACATCAGTCCCATTGCAATATCTATCGAAAGTCTTTCGATGTAAACTCTCTAGCATAGTCAAATCCAATTGACTGAATAGTATGATCTAGAGAGTGAGCCCATTGTTATATGATAAGTGCTAGGAGTGTAGCATAAGCAGCATTTAAAGGTGGACAATGGCACAACACGTGATCAACGTGTTTGCGTGTCAATCAACATCATGAAATATTTAAGCGTCCGCAAGTTGGTTGAATCAATCCACAGAATCCCCATGGATTCTATGTAAGAACAGAATAAGTGTGTTCATTTCCTTTGCATAGGACGATCTTAGTCCTAATTTCCCTAAGGAACGGGTTTTGTAAAACGAGCGAGAGGCTTTAGAAGCAACCAATGAGTATTTTGGTTAGGCCTGAGCGTCTGAAACGCTATTTGAAGCAAGTTGGTGATTGCAACATCACCTTGGGCGCCATCACCATGATGGACGTTATCCATGGCGTTATGGATAGAGAATGCTCCAGCACTAGGCTGGTGGTGGACGGAGGCGGTGCCCTAGGCAACTGCATCGGTCACACTTAGTCCAGAAATCAACTTTTAATTTATGCTTCGTTTCGCTCGAAGGAAATGATGTCCATGTGAAGTCTTTAGTAGACGGATCATCATATCATGACCAGGATGACCTATCATGTCGTGATGAAGCCAATATGTGTCTAAATCAAAGAGATCTTCTCTCGTAACTTTATTGGATTTAATAGCTTGAATAGTGACATAAAATCCACTAGAGAGACACATAAAGTTCTCTAAGATGCGCCTTTATTTGCAATCATTAGAGGTATTGCAAAGGAACTCATTTCCGTTCTCTACATGCGTTTTCGCATGGAATCCGTCAGCTATTCATAGTGTGATTTGCCCTAGAAGCGTAGAGAGTTTCTGTGACAGTAATTAAGGTGTCATTTGGCAAGTGGAACTTGGGCTATTCCATGTCCTTGAATTAATACTAATGGCCCAGCAATCGTAGTCACAAAAGTCATATGCTCAGAATCAAAATGGATTCATAAAGAACTCGAAGTTTTATTCATAAGCCAACGGAGTTACATCATTGTCTCTTTGACTAAACAAAATCTAATCCAAAATGATAGTTAATGCAAAACAATGGTAGTCATCTAACTTCTTTCGGTAATTCCAAAATAAATGTGACCAAGTGAGTAGAGAGATGTCGGTGGAGCAAAGCTTGCTTAAGTACCACTAATCTCAGAACCTTCTTAGTCATCACACTTAATTTGAGTGAGCCTACTTTGAAGAAAAGCTAAACCATTGGCATTTACTACAAAAATATATGACAATTGCCTATTACATCTCTTGGAAAAATAAAGACTTAAACAGAACTGGCGATCTATTGATCCCAGCCAGATTTGTAGTCTTTAACCCTTCACTCTAGATCATCTTCTTGATCTTCTTGTTCCATATAATGAGCTTCCCTTGCTTCACAATATGCTTTGTAGGCGGTGACAATTTCTTCACGAGCTCTACAAATGTGTGCCCAATGATCATACACTCCGCATCAAGAACATACATTTCTTTGCTTAAACTCCATTGATTGAGGTGCTTTGAAAGCGTCATTTAGATAGCTCTTAGTGTTGGTGTCACCACCAACATGGCTAGAGGCGTTGCCTCCCTCTCTCTTTCCACGTTTACCTCTTCGGTTCCGTGTTCGCCTATTTTGGCGATTACCTTCCTAAGTAGAGTGATTATATGGACCAATGTCCAAATGTATTCCTAAGATTAGGGTTTCGCTCTTGGCGCCCTCTCTTTGGAGAGCGACTATAATTGGATTCCGGAATATGCTATATTCCCACTTATCTCGAATTATAGTTCTTCACAAGGATGTTGTCATGCTTTTCAGCGACATTCATAGCTCCAATGAGCTTATGAAACCTTGTGATTGGTCTTGCAGTAACATCGATTCGATAGTTCGTAGCAACCATCAATGAAAAGATGGGGAAAGTAGAGAGAGTCTTCTTAATCAACATCGCATTTGTGATCTCTTTACCATAGAATTCCATTAAGGATTTAATGCGAAGTGCTTCTGAGTTGTAGTCAAGAACTGACTTGAAATCACAGAAGCAGAGGCTATTTCATCTCACTTCTAAGTCAGGAAGCAGGGAGTCACGAACGTTGCCAAATCTATCTTCGAGTGAGACCCACAGCCTTCTGGGGTTTTCTTCATTTATACACTCGTACTGGAGCGAATCATCCATATGATGAGTCATTAGGATGATGGCTTTCGCCTTATTTGCCTCTAAGAATGCTCTATTTGCTTCCAAAGCTTGAGCTTGCTCAACAGTTAGAACGTCCTGGCTAGGCTCGAGAATCGTATCCAAGATTCCATTGGCCTTGAGATGCTGGCGGATATCACGAACCCACCTGTGATATTCAGAGCCAGTTGTTCCCAATGGAGCAAAGTCCAATTTGTTCAGGTTACTCATCCTGAAAGAGAACAAGAAATTAGGGTTAGTTTCGGAGCGGAAAAATGCTACCACGAAAACAAATAAAATTTCTGAGCATAGTCGCTTCCAAGAAATTCAATTTCAAGAGGGGTTGGATTAGATCGAAACAATGATGTTTGCGGTCGATCGTTTTATCTCAACAAACTCTAAGTTTAGAGAACTCTACAAGCTCCAAGCTTGGAGTGAGCACGAACCCCCACAGTTCGGCTTAATTTGGTCTCCCCTATGATAAAGAAAGGGGGGTAGAAGAAGGGAGGTTGCAAGTCCCCGAGAAAAAGAAGCGAAAAAGAATAAAAAAAAACTTCAAAAATGGGAACTTTTAGTAAACCATACCTCTTAGGATTGCAGAGTGTATTCGATCCTCATTGTAGGATTGCAGACGAGCTTCAGTCCTAGGTTAATCAAACTTGTTGAAATTCGGAGCAAATTTACTTCTGAACAGCTCCCACTCCGATTGGTGTATAAGTCTCAAAACGACTCCAATAGGGCTTAAATTTGGAGGTTAGATAGAAGAGACAGACGTGAACAACTTTGATGTAGGAAGAATTTTTATCTGAAGTTCTGAAATAGGCGTTTCGGGACTTACAAACTGACTGATATGCACTGGAACGAGCATGCTGAATAGCTCCCACCTCGAATGGTGTACATGTCTTAAAACGACTCCAATGGGGCTGAAATTTGGAGGTCATATAGAAAAGACAGAGATGAACAATTTTGATGAAGAAAGTATTTTGATCAGAGGTTCCGAACAAGATGTTTCGGTGCATGAAAGCAGACTGATCTGCACAGAAACTAGCGTGCTGCTGTGTTGCATGAGGCAGCAGGCGTGCAACAATGCTGCAGGGGCAGTAGGGCTGCAGGGGAAGCATAAGGAATGGATAACAAGGGCTAGAAGCTTGCGGCAGTTTTGGTGAGAAGAGTTTTCGGGTTTTTTTGTTTTTAGGGCTAGGGTTAGGGCTCGTGCTGATAACGTGTTTTAGGGAAACGATATTTGAGAGGAAACCGCTGTGTATTCTCACTGATAATAGGGGTCTCTTTATATAGAGGATTACAATGTATAGAATCTCAATCATACAAGGAAAGTAATCGTATATTGAGTAGGAATCTAGATCCTTCTAATTTAACCCTATTACCACTAGGTCAAGTAACCTAGAGTTTGGGCCAAACACAAATTAGGATTTACTTAAACAGTAACAAATAAAGTTACATAAAGTTATAAAACTAATTTTTTTTATATTTTCATTATTTACAAAAATACTACTATGTCAAAAAGCTATTGTCATTCTCTAGAACACCTTCTATTTCTTTTTTTGAAAAAAAAAGAGATATCTTCTATTATTCTCTCCAAAACTGCTAACATCTCCAAAAAGTTATCGCCCTCGAACCTATAAACTATTGCCCAAACCAAAATTTACTGACCCTAAACATAAAAGCTAGTGCCTTTACCCAAAAGTTACCAACCCGGAGCTTCACGATCTTGCCTTCATGGTATCCCCGAACTCTAACACTCTTGCCTTTCCGGCAACGTCGAGCTTCACGCTCTTGCCTTCTCGGCAACCCCGAGCTCTAAGGCTCTTGCCTTCCCAACAACCCCAAGCTTTACACTCATGTCTCCTCGGCATAATATACATTAATGAAACATTGAATTCTTCTACCATTTGTCATTTGCAACAATCAAATTCTTTTCACTTTCACAACCCATTAATACGAGCGAAAACCGAACTAACACAAACGTTTGCATATTCATTGTTCATGAGTTACAAACTCTTGCCTTCAAGGTACTCATGCAACTTACACCTCACAGACGAAACCTCGCCAACTCTACCTCATTCATTTTCTTGCGCACATCACGCATTTATGCATCATATGCACTTCATATGCTCACACAATCATGTGCATTCTCGAGCTCATAACTGATCATACTCGGCACCATTCACATATATACATCATCATGTATCATGTTGTTAGACCATAATTTACATAGATATGCGTTCCCCTAAATATTGAATTTCACTTGTTTTTGAGTCTATTTTAGCTTTCACTAAACCATTTTCTTATTTATCTAAGAATATTCCAAGAGTGAAAGAAACATCAATTTTGGACTTTGAAGTGGAGAATTGGAACTAGGAAGAATGATGGTCAAATGTGGAGCAAAATGTTAAATTCCAAATTATGGCGAACCACCACAAATGGCGGCCCACCACCACTCATGGTGGTGCCATGTATTTTTTGGCTATATTCATGGAGGAGCAAGGAGGAGTAATAACATTGTACCTGTTCCATTACGTCCATGCATTCATCGTCATTCTATCACAACCAAATCCCAAACCTTTTGGTTCAAAACTAACTCCATCCATTTTCTCTTTTTTTCTACATCATCTCAACTTTCCATATTGCCAAAAAGTCCACCATCATCATTACCCAAAAATCTTCCATGATTTAGGGTGTTAACACCATCTTTTCTCCATCATTACATACCCTAACCTACATCATCACTCTCATACTCTTTTTCCTTGATTTTGGAATCTATTACCACTCTCATACTCCACCTTCATACTTCTTACAAGACTATGACTATTATATTTGTCTTCTAATCACCATTTCACACATCTCTCCATCTATTTAAGCACATTTTCTCACAAGGAAGAATACATCACCCATACCACCCCATTACATATTCTCTCTCTCAATCTCCTACACAAAACCTCCATATCCACCTCCCAAAATCCAAACTCATATTATCCATACTACTCTATCTCCTCCATCACCACCACCATTTTCTTATCCTCTACTTCTATTAACACCACCACTACTACATCATTTCTCTTCTCTCTTTTCTATCATCATTTTCTCCATCTACTCCACCTATTCACACAATACATAATACAAGTTTCACTATCTTTTATCATCAAGAGAATCACCACCACCATCACTACCAAGACGTGAGCTTGGGGACCATCCAACATACCACTAAGCCAAATCTATCCCCTTTACATTAGATTATATTTTAGAGTTTGATTTGATTATGAAGTTAGTATATGTAATTATGAGTGAGTAGTACTTTATTGTATGGATTGATGTTATAATATTATGTGATGCAATTTTCTTTAATATGCCTACATGCTAGTTCAAGAGTTGAATGCATATGCTTAGACTTTACCACTTTGAGTATGTGTGTTTGCTATATCATGATATAATGTTTAGAGCTTGATAACCTTTGAATGTTAAAGCATGAAAGCACACAAGGTGTGCATGTAGGGGTTGTGAATTACAATCAATTAGAGTTCAGATTGGTTGGTTTGCATGATTTCTTCATCTCCAAACTTTATACACTTTGGGTAATGCACTAGATACCTAACCCAATTGAAATGCATGGCTTAAGTAGTTAAGTATTTCACTTGAGAGGTTGCTTGATTTCACAAAAGGAGCATGTCCCTTGTTATATCCGAGAAGGATGCAAGGAGAGAAATTTGTTAATTAATTTGGCATCATTCATATTGAATTGCATTGATACTTGCAAGAGAGGTTAATGATAGACAATCTAAATCATAACTTTCATCCATTTGATCACTAGTTTAGTATAGAATAATTTAGTTTACATTTGAGCATCTAGTTGTTTTCAATTCAAAACTAAATTCAAAAACCAAAATCAACTCACTACTCCATTTTGCACATACTCACCATGAGCCTAGATTTCCTAGTGTATCTATGTTCGTGATTGTACATTTGCATATTTTAACTCTCCTTAAATTCACACCTAGCTAGCGAAAGGAATCCAATCCTCGTGGGTTCGACTACCTTTCTTAAATCCTTACGCTATTACTTGTACGCCTTATACTTGAGGGTGACTATTTGGTTAACACGTGCACCTTGTACATTCATACATGCTAATGCATATCAGTGCAACTCACATACGTTACCCAATACAACAAGCATTCTACATGCGCATGCTTTTGTACATACCTCCACTAATATGGAGGGTTTGCTACATCAACAAGTATAAGTGACACCCTCTTAGTGGGCCCACAAGTCATGGTGGAACCCAACTGCGATATGCATCCCATACCCAGACGTCCAAGCTACACCGTGATAGTCGGAAATGGCCAAGACCTAGCCGGGAAGCCACCTTCCTGGCTTTGCCAAGTTGTCTTCACAATATGGCTTCCTAGATTAGAATAGTTGTTTTCATTGGAAAATATGTAAAGGAGAGTAGCTCCCTTCCTTACAAAAAGGACCCATACTCCCACTTAGAGACCATCCCATTACATCCTCATGTAATCCTCTTGGGCCGCAAGGCCCAACACACATAGTTAAACATTTCAAGTGGATGTAGTCGGGAGATGAACCACTATACTTCTTGTGTCTCTCTTCCCTCTATCTCTTTCTTTAACGTTAACTAGAGCTTTCGGTTTCTAACGTTAACAGCTTCTATCTTTGTTTTGTAGGTTAAATAGACCTTTCTTGCTTACGGAGTTCGGGGACTTATAGGGGCTGGGTGCCGCTCAGACGTCATTTATGCTTGATGACATCATGTTTATAACTCTATGGAGAATTGGACCTGGACTTCTCAACTTCTCGGTCAATAAATTCATATTGTTTTTCTCTCAAGACACCCCATGGGAATGGGGCATATTAGAGCTGAACCCTTCCAATCAAGTCCAAAGGCCCAGTTACGCACAAGGGCAAACCCGTCATTACACAGGGGCGCCAAAAGCAACGAGCAGATCAACGCTCTGTTTCGGCATTTACAAAGTTTGCCAACACCAACTGACCAACCCTCCAACAAACCAATAGCCTCAGGCTTTGGTTTCATCGACCCCACACCCAAAAACCACACTCCCTCACATTTATATAAAAACCCCTCACTGCAACCCTTCCTTCTTTGCTCTCTCAAACACTATCAGATTTCGAAGGTACGTCTCCGATCTTCCTAGGTGAAAATGTATGCATGCATCTCATTCATTTCTGAGTTCTGATCCAGCTCTTCTGATTGCAATCCCCGGTTGTTACTGGGTTCCATGTTTGTGTTTCCAAGTTGTCTGATTTACTTGCTTTTCAGAAAAAAAGGCTTTTATAGTGAGATTGATTCAGATTGCTCGAATGTGGGTCTACTCATTTGGTCACTTTAGTGTTTAGTGTTACTTATTGATGTGATCCCAGTAATTTCTTGATTAGTTTTCTGGTTCCTTGTGATTATTTATTTGGTACGTTAATGTTTCACTCATTTGAAGATTTAATCAAGTAAAGGTTAAATCTTGAGACTCATGTTCAGTGCTCTTACAATCCAGACTAGACTAGTAACTATTTGGTTGCCAGTTACGAAACTATTCGCAATTTTATTGGGTTTTTTAGTGAAATTAGTTCTATTTACTGGAGTGTAGTGGTTAATACGTATGTTGCTTGCTTATGTGTAAGTGCTTTTGAATCTTGCAGAGTTTTGTTTTGTTTTCTGGTGATCTGTATCGAAAATGGCCACTACTGCAGCTCCTGGTTCACACATGGCAGCAATTAAGCCTTCCATATCTTCTTCCCGAAGAGCATACATGTCATGTAATGGCAATTTCGGTGCTAACAGTGAAGTGGCAGTTTCTAAGGGGCTTAGAAGCTCTTCCCACATCTCATCAAGGCAACCATTCTTCCCGAGCATCCAATCAGGCCCTGCGAAGTCTGTAAAGGTTATCACAAGAGCGATGTCAGCAGCAGCTGAGAACACTCCATTGCCTGGATTGCCTATCGATTTGAGAGGTCTAGCATCTTTCTTACTGCAATTATGTTCTAAGTGTGCAGCATTTAACTTATTTATATTCTGTTCAGTAGTGCGTTTTTCTTTGTTTTTATGGACTTCACACCGATGATGACACACAAATATAAGCCACAGGAGTTATAAGGGTTTGCAGTTACATTCAAACTAGAAAATCAGCATCCTTGTAACCTCATTTTGACTGAGATTAAAGAAATCGCGTTCAGATTGTGAACTTGCCATATCTAGGATACTTGTATGTACCTAAACAAGCAAGTGGATTCAAACCATAGAGGCAAATACGAACTAAAAGTTATTCAAAATGAGTCAGAGATATATTTTTGAAATTTTTTGAGCATGGTTCTTGTCGTCATCCTCAGTGATAATTGATTTTCCTACAATGGTGAGGTCAAAAGAGCTACAGATGCAGTTTGTATCTTTTGAATTTTATTTCCAGACAATGAAGAGAATTATTGCTCTAAATCAAGAAGATAGCGTATGGTATTTGACTACGTTTTGAAAGATGGCTGAATGTACTGTGTTTCTGATGTTGGTTCCCTGAGTCGATAAATTGATAATTATCCGATAAATTGATAATTGTCCACAAGAAGAATGTAGGACTGCTGTGTCTAACAATGGGACAGCTGTTTGCAGAGAGCATTCATTGCTGGGTGGCTGATGATAATGGATATGGATGGGCAATAGCAAAACAACTTGCTGCTGCGCTGGTGCTGAAATTCTTCTTGGTACATGGGTGCCGGTATGCAAATTGATCTAATCCAGTTCTCTGGTTTCCTGTTGAAATAAATAAATAAATAATAAATCTAATCCAGTTTTCAGTTGTGGAGCTTTAGTTTCTGAAAAGTTGTATAGTTGTTTCATGAATTCTTATTCCTATAGGCACTTAACAGTTTCGAGTCCAGTTTAAGGCGTGGGAAGTTGATGAATCACGCATGTAAGAGCTCTAGCTCTATTTTCTCTCCAGCGTTTCATGCAACTCTATCGATGTTTTCTAAGTATTTATATTTCTATTATTGCTAAGTATTTTTTCTCCTATTTGTTCTTTTGTTTTTTTTGTCTTTAGATTGCCCGACGGTTCTTTGATGGAAATTACAAAAGTCTATCCATTGGATGCAGTTTTTGACAATCCTGATGATGTTCCTGAAGATGTATAAACTCTCCTGCTTTAGTTTCTGAGTATGAATAATGTCTAATTATACTTGTAGTGATGTTCATATGTGGTTCTTGCAGATAAAATCAAACAAACGCTACTTGGGGTCCTCAAAGTGGACGGTTAAGGTACATCTTCCGTTGACCATATTACTGTTCAATTGTAGCTATCAACTTGGATATCGAGTTACTGAACATGACTACAGTAGTCACAAATGACGCCAAAAAAAAAAAAAAACAGAGCAAGAGTCACGAATGACTAAATTTTTAGCTTTAGTGTGAGTCCATGACATTCAGATAAAGAAGTAAGCGGGGGCTCCTACCTCCCTCTCCCAGATAAAGAATTTGCAAACAACATATAATTGTGATTTAACAATTTTCAACACCTTGGACTCCCCAAAGATATACTGATAGTTTTTCTTATACATGGCCATTAGTTTGGTTGGCTAAATATTTCTAGATGTCTCTGGTAATTAAACTTCATGGTGAATGGCTTGTTTGATATATGTGTAGCTTATTCGCAAATCTATGTTTTCAGGTGTTTCTTGTCACTGAACTTTGTCGGAGATGTATTCTTGAATTATTGAGCTTATTTGCTGTTTTATAATGTCTAGGTTTCTAGATGATGGGTTAAGAAACTCGTCCAGCTAGCAAAGTTAACTTATTCTTTAAAACTGTTTTGCAGGAGGTTGCTGAATCTGTTAAGGAGGATTTTGGCAGCATTGATATCCTAGTCCATTCCCTGGCTAATGGACCAGAGGTGAACGCTTCTTCACGTTCTTTTGTTTCGCAATATTGTTTAAGATCTTCATGGTACTTAGGCAGTTAATGTATCATGCACAGGTTGTCAAACCTCTTATGGAAACATCAAGATATGGATATCTTGCAGCTATCTCTGCATCAAGCTACTCGTTTATTTCTTTACTCCAGCATTTTGCTCCAATAATGAACCCAGGCACGTTTTTTCCCTACCCCCTTTTTCCAAGAATCCCGTGACATTCGAGCAAGTGTTGTTAGATAGCCTATAATCTAAGGATCAATGTTAACATGACAGGTGGTGCGTCAATCTCTCTGACATACATTGCTTCCGAGAGGATCATTCCCGGGTATGTATCTACTTGCATTGCAACTATCAGTGGGCAGCATTCCCAAAATAAATTTTGATGTTTGACTAGTGTATTTGCAGATATGGTGGAGGTATGAGTTCAGCGAAGGCTGCTCTAGAGAGTGACACACGTGTGAGTTATTTAATTGGTTTAGCATTACTTAGTTATGTTTTATTTAATTGATCTTTTCTAGATATTTAAAAAAAAAAAAAAAAAAAAACTTTTTTGTGATGAAATGTGCTGCATTTCTATGCTTGATTTAGGTGCTGGCCTTTGAAGCTGGGAGAAAACACAGACTCAGAGTCAACACAATATCTGCAGGTACTTCGATAAACTATTTTTACAGAATCAGTCTGACACTCTTCTTGCAAACATGAACATTACCATCTTGTGGCTTAGGCTTATGACAGTAATTGTTTTGATGTCAAAAGATCAATATGATGCTGATATGATATTGATGAAGTTACTAGGAGCCTTCATCTTGGATCAATGTCAATTTAACTATCGTATTTTTTTAACATCTCCCCCATCCTATATTCTGTGGGTGGTGTGTTTCATAGAGATAAGCAGACATCTTTCGGATAAGCTGTTCTAATGAAAGCATCTTATTTAAAGATAAGCAGACATCTTCCGGATAAGCTGTTCTAATGAAAGCATCTTATTTAAAGATTCTTATCAACATCTCTCGGAAGAGATGGGGTGCACTTCTTGTATGCTGTGGCTGATGCTTTTCACAGAGATAGTCATTTTATGGACAAACTGATGATTAAATGCTACACAATTCTCTGTGTCAAATTTATTATACTCATGTTCTCTTTCCTTAATGCAGGCCCATTAAGAAGTCGTGCTGCAAAAGCTATTGGTTTTATCGATATGATGATTGATTACTCATCAGCCAATGCTCCCTTACCGAAAGAGTTGTCTGCTGGTAAGTAATCAAGTACACAACTTGTTCAAGGATCATGATATCTTTAGCGTATGATCACTTGTCGACTAGTTAGCCCAGAATTAATGCATAATTGCAAGAAAACCAGATGCTGGCAAATCCATTTCATTTTTTCATTCTCCATTTGATTTTACCTGGTAACTTAGGTACTCTCTTTCTCTGACCTTATATAACTTTATACATGCATGGAAACAGAGGAGGTGGGGAACGTTGCTGCCTTCCTTGCATCACCATTGGCATCAGCAATCACCGGCAGTGTTGTATACGTCGACAATGGTCTAAATGCAATGGGTGTGGGAGTTGACAGCCCAATTTTTGAAAACCTTGAGCTTCCAAAAGAAGCCTAGTGCTATGCTCTATAGACTATAGAGGTTGAGATAATAACAAGGATTGCATTATTGTAGTGCTGTGCTTTCTATCAAGTATTGAGATTAAGTGTAGGTCAATCTGTACTGTGGAACAATTTTCTCATCTTTTTAGTTAGAATCCATTTTTGCTATTCGTATTTTGTATCATGTATCCATAATAACATCATAAGATAGCTGTCGTTTTTAATGTAATTGCGATTCAGGCCCGACTCAAAGCCAACGTGATTGCACAACCTGATGGTTTATATTCATGTTAAAGAAGCTCGTCATGGGCAGGCATGGGAGCTGCAACTCTTGTCGGTCTAATCTAATGCCCCTACTTCATGACCTCCATCATAGTGTACTCCTGGTGACCTGGTAGACTTACGGTTAGACCTGGCAGACTTACGGTTAACCACATTAGGATCCAAAACTTGGTAAACATGAATTCACTGAGCCACATGGCGACTGAGATAACAGTTGGCCATTTAGATAATTCTCCTAGTTTCACCCGACTGCTTCAAATACAGTGTTGGGCAGTACCGCTTGTGGAACTTCAATATCCACCTGGGCTGAATCTAATACAGGTAAAACCAAGGATTGCATTAAATCCTAACTATTTTCAGTACAAGCATCAACTGAAAAAACAAAGAAATCGGACAGGGGTCCTAGTCGGTCTTTATATGCATGAACAAAAATAGTGCATAACATTCTGACTAATACCCTCAAGGACTTGTAGTTAGAGCAAATTGTACAAATTTCATACAGCAAGTCCTTGATGTCAGCTAAGTGACTGCTAGTTGTAACTTGAAAACCAAAGTTTCTAGATGTTAGAAAACAGTAGCAAAAAATATACAACATCCATGGTAAAACTTCATATCAGTTTACGCTTCCCTTTACGAGTGGCAGAAGCGCTTGCAGCATAATCACATTCAGCGCTGTCTTCAGCAATTGATCTGCTGCTACTATCAGTCCCAACGGGCTGCTCCCTTATAACCAAGCCTCTGTTCCTTGAGAACTTCCTAATTGGTGTTGTACCTGTTGTTGCTTGAGGTTCTTCCAGTTGCGAATTGTTTGATACATCGTCAGCTGGAAACCTATGTGGCATCAGCTCCTCCCCATTCCCAACAACTTCTTTCATTAACTGAGCATTCCGAAAAAAAGCAGCGGTTAAGTAAAGGGAAATCCTTCTTTACTGATCAATCAAGACTATTATAAACATTCAATCAGTAAAATCTGAAGATTAAGTGGCAGTAAGTAACAGCGCCTGAGGCAATTGCTTCAGCAGCAGGAGCATTCCTTGGCGCTGACATACCAAACACAGAGAAAAACTACATGAATGACCAAATGAAACATAGAAGCAAGTAAGAGCATTTGCAAAGTAGGAACTTACACACTAGATGGTGGCCTTCCTCGTTCACTTTTATTTCGACTCGCCCATCTTTAACAAGAAACGATAGGGCAAACACATTTTCCACTGTCTGTGAAAAAGAATTTCCATTCAAAACTAGATATTCAAGCCTGACCCTTCTCTTTTTCTTCAAAATATTAAACATAGTTGCCACATTTTTAACAGTCTCGGTTTCCTCTTCAACAACAGCATCACCAAGCTGCACCCAAAGTTACAATAAACTTTAGCTAAATGCTCCAAGTGCCCCGAACAAGCAGTACATAATCCAACTTATTGAAATGTTAATGATTCAGCGCAATAGATAAGTAAAGATGCTGCAATCTTTCTGGTAAGTGAGCTAAATGCAATCTTGTTCTGAAGACGCAGTATAACTTTAACTTCAACTTAAGTCTCTCACCTCTTTAGGGGTATCATTGTGTGTAGGATTCCCACGTTTTTGACGTTGATAAACCTTTCGTTGCTTCACATCAGCATTCATTGGCCCAATCCTGAATGAATAGAAAACCATACAAGTAAGCATTCAAAGAACTCAGAACAGATGGAACATGACCAAAAAAAACAAAGAACATGAAAACAATTTCCATCGTTATTACATAGTGCAGCATCGAGGGCTTCTCTGGAAAACATGTGATACCGCATTCCCAATGTCCCTCCAAGATATAGAGCTGCTGCCATCACCACTCGGTTTCCTGAAGTCACTAAGAATACAGTTGACGAAACCCGAAGCTGTAATTCCTTCCTTGTTATGTGCCCGTACAGAGGTCATCAGGGTGCATGCAATGTCCAAAAGCGCCTCCGCATCCGCGACTTGCTCTCTTGGCTTTGTTACTGTAATGCATTGCAATTAAACCATGCCACCATTCAATTAAGCATCAAACGGATACAAAATTACTTTACACACAACTATGCTATATCATAAAAGGAAGATCAAAACCAATATCTATGACAAACAAGTAAAAGTACCCAGCTGGTGCAAGCTCTCCACTTCCTTAATGATCGAATTGAACTTCTCCGAATCTGCTCTTGTGAGATCCTCTCTTTCATCTTCAAAGAAAGAACATCAAACTCAGTTTCTTCTTAGTTTCATTACTTCGACTCTAAGAAAACTGACCCAAATTCTCTTTAGCCTTTATTCTCATGTGATACAAACTAATCATCATACAATAACTCAAACCCCAAACTAGTGTGTGAAGCCAAACATGAAACACATACAAGTAGCTAGACAGCAAGAGAAGTAGGAGATTGAAGATACCGTAGAGGATGGTCTTGACAGTGTGGTAGCGTGATCGGAGTACTCTAGGGTCAGCCAGCGCCGGCGTCGCGTGATCAGTTTCGTGCGTTTCATCTCCTCCTCTACTAGTACTAGTAGCACAACCCAATACGCGCTTCACCATCCCTACAACAACTTGGGAAACTTCTCCGGTGAGGTATATATATTCTCGGTGATTTTTTTAGGTTTCTAATTTCGAGGAATATATATGTTACTAGGAGACGCTATTGGAATCGTACCGGGCAAGACTCGGGAATTTGAAGAGTTGTTTCCCTCTTCCACTTCTCCTATCCGATAGACGGCTCAGATTTCGTGACATTAAAATGGCCAAAGAAAAGACTCCTAGATTGCAATCGACGCCATTCCGGCTTTAAGCATTCATTTGTCGCGAGAGTTGGTCTTAATTTATGCGAAACCATTATTTTTCAGATTGAACATCATATTCCTTTACATTTTTTTTTTGTCAAATTTGTCGATAAAAAAAGTAACTAAAATCTAAATATGGGGAATTATGGATATGTTGCTCCAAATCTCCAATCATACTCAAAATATTCGGAAATCATAATTGATTATTGTAATATATTTATTGACCCATGGCCATCAATTTACGACGGCAATAGAGGTCTAGAGGTAGGTATGTGATCAATCCTTGCCTTAGGAGCGATCTTTACCTCTGGGTTCAAGCTACAATCATCATCTATCCTGGGAGGTATTTTTGGGCTCAAAATTACCAACAACGGTCTTTGTTCTAGCAGGATTTAACTTTGTTTCTTTCCTTGAAATGTGTCAAAAGACATTGAACTTCGCAACGTCATTTTTTTGTCGAGACTATGAGGTTCATGAGGTTATATTAACGAGTTAGTAACACCTACACCCAGTTAGTATTCTAATCGAGGTCCATGAGGGTATTTCCAATAAAGTCAAACTAATCATTCTTCGCAGGAGCGCGAACCTGAAGACCCTTCAAGTCTGCTGGCCACAAAGTAGTGGGAGTTGTGACTCGAATGCTAGACGTGAGAATTCCATGCATGTTAGGCTTCTCGACCAACCGTACCACACCAGGTGATTGAAATATATTAATTTATTGAGGGTTGACCTCGTACGTATATGAGTAAATTAATATTTGGCACATTCTTTTTTTTTTTTTGGCAATGTGACACATCCGTCAGAATGAGAGAAAATTTGACATATTGTTTACACTTACCACATAGACATTTGACTGAAGTTTGACATATTTGTTTTGATGGATTGCTTGGAGATGCTATAAGTCCTCATTTGGTTCACCAAAAGGAAATCAATTCATTAGGAAATTCTATGAAAAAGGAAACAAACTTTCCACTAACTTTCATTTCCACTGTTTGGAAAAGTTGGGAAAGTAAAGAGAAAATATATGTTTGTTTCCATTCTAGTGTTAGGTTTGTGTAACAAAATCATACTAATATTCCATTTATATCCTCATATATTAAAATATGGGCTAAATACTAGTTAGTACCCTGTGGTTTAGGTCCAAAATCAATTCAGTCCCTGGACTTCTAATTTCATCAAAAACACCCCTGCACTTTTAATTTTGATCTAATAGGTCCAATTCGTTAATATTCTGTTATGGATTCAAGTTATAGTTGGATTATTTGTTGAAAAGCTATTTATTTTTAATAGTAGGACTCACTCCTAAATTGACTATGCAGACCACCTCGACACCACATCATAAAACATAGGCCATATATGAGCCATATATGAGCCATATTAACAAGTTAAATAAATCAATTGTCGGAAAACTAACAAATTGGATCTATTAGATCAAAATTAAAAATGTAAGGGTGTTTTTGATGAAATTAGAAGTTCAGGGACTGAATTGATTTTGGACCTAAACCACAGGGTAGTAATTTGTATTTAGCCCTTAAAATATATAGTTACACAAATCTCATAAACTTTTAACGGTGGCTGCTGTCAACGGTGGTTGATGCACCGGTGCAGGTGGACTCGGATGTAGGAACCAGTTTGCCGGTGGGTTCGGTGGCTGTAGAGGAGTCTGGGGTCTTGCCGGATGGAGATGGGCTACTTGCAGTGGTTGGGTCGCGTGGAACGGAGGCGGTGCTGGGTTACCCATCTCCGGTGTCACTGGTCCCCTTGGCGTCCCTAAGTTTTTCGGCGGCAAACCCTAATTTTGAATTAGGGTTGACCAATGGGTCGGGTTTGACCAAGGTGGAGGTTAGTGAACTGGCTGTTGGGCCATTTAGGCCTGAAGGCGGGGCTGCTTTTCATTTTGACACCCATAAAAGGTTTTGGGTGTGCGACGGCTCTGCGAGGAGGATTGGGTTGAGGATGGGAAACGTCTGAAGCTTACTGATGGCTTGATTGAGGTCCCTGGGAAGGTTCCAAAGAAAAACATATTTTAATTTTAAATCATAAAATTTCCAATCCAAGTAAAGTAATATTTTGACCAAATTTCAAAACATTGAAATTCATAACTTGTCCTTCAAACAATTTTAACTTTTTAGAGACCAATACGACCAGAAAACCCTAGCAAAGGAAAACGCAAATAGGGAGTCGCTCTTGTCCTGCGGCGCGCCCTCATGGCGTCGTCGTCGGATGGGATAGAAGGGACCTAGTGTCCGGGTGTAAGCAGTTCGATGGGAGAAGCATTTGTGGGGGGTTAACGGCGCTCTTCAAATCGCTGGGATCTTCAGACGGCAAAGGGCATCGGTGGTTGGTGGGCGTGCAGGTGGGGTCGTTCTATCCTACAGTGGCGCGTGGATGGCGTTGTGGGTAGAGGGATCGAAGGCTTCTTGGCGGTGGTGACTGGGTGGCGTTGCTGGGTTCCTCTGGTGTCCGACCCGATCAAGTTGTTTCGATCGAGTTTGGGCCGTTTTGCTTGGATATGGGGAGGGGTGGCCCAGCTTGCCGGAATGATTTGGGGGGGGGGGGGGGGGGGGGGGTTGGAGGGTCAGATAGTGCCTACACGTCGTTAAGTTGGTGGCGAATCTAGAAGTGCGACAGCGATAATAAGGATGCCTAGGTTCAGGGTGGTGGAAACTAGATGTATAGCAAGGATTAGCTTTTGCTCGGTGCAAACTAGCTGGTGGATTTGTGTTTCGATCCAATCGGATCCCGATGCAAATCTATTGGAGATTGAGGTTTCAATTTCTGCAGCAATGGTGGTCGGAGGAGGGTGGATGGCAATAGGTTGTTGGGCGGTGAGTATGGCGGCCCGCAGCATGGATGGGGGTTGGGCAGAGTTTAATGTTTGTTGGGCTCTTGATGGTGGACAATTTTTACTAGTTTTTACGGTTTGGTTTCTTTTGTTTTGTTTTTGAGCAATAAGTCACTTTCAAGGTTTTGTTTTACATATTAGCTGTTGGGTCGGGGGCACTGCAATTTTGGCTTAGACAATCTTCTATTCGGCGGTTGAGAGGTCGGTCCTGTTCTGGAGTTAGGTCAGTAGCGGCGGTGAAAATGACTGGCGGTGGCATACTGTCATAGACAATCATCCTTGGCCTTCTAGTGAGATTGTTCCTGTTGATTTCGGGTGGAGGTGATGGCGACTTGGAGCATGTGTGGATTGACGTTGTTGACATTTAGGTGGCAATTATGGTCTTGGGTTTAATTTAGTTTCAGGTCTGACGGTCCAGCTTTTCACTTTGGTTGGGTTCGAAGTCACAACGAGTGTAGACTTGGTCAATCAAAAGCAGGTCAGGAGGACTCTGGGTGGCGAGTTAGTGTTGACAAAGTTATGTGTCAACGATTCACTGCTCCTGCGCATATTGTTTTTGCCTTTTAATTGTAGTACAAGTTTTAAGTCAGTAGTTGAGTCGGAACCTTTTTTTGGCTCCGTCAGTCAGTCATTTTTAGAGTTCCAGTGTGAAGTCCAGTGGTCATTTCTATGTATGAGATGTTGCCAAAACTCATTATATCCAGTTCATTATTAATAAAGTTTATTATTGATAAAAAAAATAATAAAAAAAATTGTAGACAAAACTAGTAAACAAAGGACGTCCTATATCTAAAATCTCTATATTAGTAATTGGCTCTGATTTATTTGGTTATATTGGGCGTAAACCATACTCCATCTAAAAGATTCTCACAATTCAACGAACCATGGCAGGTGAAGAATTTTCCGCCATAAAGTCCAAGAAAAGCCTCATCTATGGTTGTCGTAAATGACTTCAACTTTGATAGTGAGGTGCTGTCACTGCTGTGTAAGGCGACGAAGACTACTTCGTCTTCAGCAACATCATTCGTCTCCGAGTTCACCCAAACAGGATTACAACCACTTTTATCATCCATCTTTAACGCACGAAATTTCCTGCCGGGCCACCAGAGCCGCCAAACCAGAAAAAACTCACCTTTGGAGGACCAGAAAAATGATGGTCTATAAATGATGCACCGCGGCTCCTCTGAAGGGATTCCAGCTAATATTGCCTTTTCCCTATAAGCAATAATTTTCTCACATCTGCCTTTGCCTTGACATTGATTTAACGGATCTAAAACTGGAACAGAAACAAGAACAAGAACAACAAGTTTATAATGATTCACACCAGCCTGTTGTAATACGTATAACTTGCCATCCTCATGAAATTTAACGCGGAGTATATGATATTTTTTCCCTTCCCAAGGACATGATTCATGACTACTTGGCCTGCAAAACACCAAATCACTATCTACAATTGCAACAATGCAATCAGAACATCTTGGATCTGAAGAGGCCGAGGAGCTCCGTGGGATGATTCCGGTCAGCTGGGGAAGCTTAATACGATCACCTGTCATTGGGTTCAAGAAATAATTGATGGACGTCCTAGCAGAGTGAATCATATTCTTTTTCTTTTTCGATGTCCATTCAGACATTATCAACCAGCCATCAATAGAGCCCGAGCAACGTATCTTATCACTACGTGAAGCATCCAACTTATTATTTTCTCTTCGAAACTTGAGGTCGTAGTCTGTGTCTTCACTTGGACTGTAGATATTATAATTCACAGTTTCTGAGTCTAGAAACACACTCGACTTCAAGAGCCATGGAAGTCGCGTTACTCGTTGAAACCATTGTGATGATACACTTCTCCAAGAAGGACACACAGCAGCGAATCTGATTGAATCGACTAGGGTTAGACGCTTCACAATCATTTCAATCAATTCATCAGGAAGATCCTTGGACCACCTGTTGAGGTCATCGATTGGGCGTCGTCTGGAACTCATACTCGATAAAAAAAAACAGAGGGAGAGAGAGAGAGAGAGAAACCACGATACGAGAGCACGGAAGAGAAGAGGTGGAGATAGAGATGCAGGCCTGTTATTTATACGCTTCAAACTCCTAATCATATAAGTGACGTAATTGAAACAGGTGTATAAGGGAGAAATATGTTGTCTAATAAAAATAGAATTCAACGAGAGTTTGATCGGTGTCAAATACAAAACAGTGCCACGTTTATTGGAGAACCGAAAAGAATAGTTTCGTTTTCTAAGAGTCGCCGTCTGCGTTTCAATTCTAAGAGGAGCCGCCGTCTGTTGTAATTGAAACGTACAGATGTATAAAATGAATTTGATAACAGAGACAAATATTTTATCTAATAAAAATACAATTCTGTTATCCACCTGGTGACCCTCACCTGGCGTCTGTTAACAACAGCGCGTGGGGTACAAACGCTGACAGAACAGTGGCAAACCAAAAAAAGGCGTGTTTGACTTGGTAAATTTTTTTTACCAGTCTGATTGCTTTTGACATATATGGGTTTCAGATTAGGGTTGTTTTCAGTTTTCAGTTCTCAGTTCTCAGTCACCTCGACGCCTCCAAACTCCAAACCGAAGCCGAGCAAAAAAAAAAACCGTAGATCTGCAACATCGCCGGTGAAATTGGATTTGAGTGTTGGTGTTAAAAGAAGGAACAGCTGACGAATGAGCATGGAAATCGAGAAGTGATAGAAAGAGGCGAGATTGTCATCGGCGTCCATCGGAAGACCGCAGATCTGCCACAGCCCCCTTCAATTTCTGTCCGATTGTTTGTGCAGCAGGCGGCGCTGAAGAAGGAACAGCTATTGGGCTTTGAGAACAAGTCCAAATCGAGGTCACTGAATACCAGAGGAGGGGAGGTTCTCCAAGTGAATTTTGTTATAAGTCCCCGGCAAGGTGACTACCTTCGCCCTTATTCTCTATTCAATTCAAATTCCAAACCTTTAAGCTTCTGGGGTGGGTCGTCGCAATTGTTGCTACTATTATATATACGATTTGTGTGTATGAAATGAGTACAAAGAACCTTGCTTTGTTATGACATTTAAATCAATCGCGTAATTGTTTACAATATAGATAGTAGCAAGGCCTGACTGAACCGAACCGGGTCTCGGTGTTAGACTCTCAAAAATGGAAAACTGAACTGAACTGAAATTTAAGTTCGGTTCGGTTCTTGATTTGGGCTCAAAATCGAACTGATATGAACCGAACCCACCCCTAGTAGTCGGTGGAAGAGAAGAAACGGAAACAGAGGCTGCTGCCGTTTCGGTCTGAGGAAGAGAGAAAGGAAAAGGTAGGCAAAGAGGGAGAAAGAGAGTGAATGGCAGAGTTGTAAAATAATTTAAAATAAACAGTGAACGCATGCTAGTATATATGCCAAATTCAAGAGATTTTACATGAGTGTGTTGAGGAAGTGTGAATGGCACCGAAGACAATGCTCACCTAATTGGAAGAGATAGGTTGATCATGCAATTCAGGATTGAACTCGCAATTCAGATTATTATATAAATGCGTGCACTAGCTAGCTAACCACCAAAACGTAATTGTTCTTTTTCAAATCTTCTTTTGATACAAAGATAGAGATGGAACTCATTTACTTTCTTGTTTTTATGTTGTGTTTTTTCCCCACTCTACCAGCACAACAAAACCAACAAATTTACGATTATCTCTTTATGGTCCTACAGAATCCTTCGCCCTTAACTGGCAAGGCTCCTTGGAGCATACATGGTATTTGGGCAGAAAAACTTGAACCACTTGTAGGGCCATCTCCACAAAGGTATACGTATGTGCCGGTTCAATCGTGTCAATCATTTCCTCCATTTGACCCGAAGGTAATTTTTTATTATTCATTTATTTCCTAAACAGTTCTTTTTTGAGGGATTTTGCATTCAAAATGCAATTTCATTCAATTTTACCTACCCTATGTCTAATAAATTATATCTAATTTTCTTTTACAATTTCTTCTTATCAGCTTAGTCAAAACATTACAAGTGTACTCGCTACAGCTTGGCCGAGTCTTTCGACTGACTGGCCAGACATTCAATTTTGGGAACATGAATATAACAAACACGGTTCATGTATCGTAGATTTATTACCAACTTCTACGGATTACCTAATGAAAGCACTTTACCTGTGGGAGCAACTCAAGTTTGACGAGGTGATGGGTAAGGGTAAGCAATTTGAGCCAAATACGCTATACAAAACCGAGGATATTCTTAAGGGCATCAAAGTTTCACATAATGTTCGACCAGAATTGACCTGTATCGGTAATAAACTAACAGATGTTAGGTTTTGTCATACAAGAAATTGGGTATTGGTAGATTGCGAGGGCATCCAAACATCTTGTACAGGTCAAATTAAATATGTTAGGCAAGTGTAGGATTATATTGTTAGGGGAGTGCTGCCATCTCAAGACCTGTATTTTTTTTTTTTGGTTTACAAAAAAACCCTAGGTATTTGTGCAATTCTGATTTAAAATTTGAAATAGAAAAATATAATTTTTTTTCCCTTCATGTCTGGTTTGGTGTTTCTTCAATTCAATGGAAAAAAGAAGATTTTGAATCTCCTTCAAGAACAATAAAATTTTACGAAAACTTCTTGAAGCAAATCCAAATTTCGGACGCATAATATTAAAAACCAAACAAGAATAAAACACTCTCGGCAGGATTCGAGCCCCCAGAATCGTCGGATTAGAAGTAAGACGCCTTATCCACTAGGCCACGAGCTTCCATGCTTGTAGAGCCAGGAAAGAACCAAACTAGGTGCTTATTTTATGTGTTTCCATTCAATTAATTAGGATGCGTAGCCCAACAAAGAGCTCTCGCAAAATTGGACTTTTGAGAGGAAAGGAAAGAGACCAAAGAGCAGAGACAGAGAGACAGAGATGGCAATGCCATGGGACATGACTCTTTGGATGGCCGAGATGGTCTGGTTGGCTCTCACCGGCTGGGTCTCCTCTTGCTTGACCGTTGCTGACGAGCTCGCCACCTCCCTCAGAACCGGAGATATCGGCCATTTCAATGTCGGCTGATATTTCCCGATCACTCCCTTCCTTATGCAAGTTGATTTGTGTTAGGTATTTCATTTCTTATTAGAGAATTGTAAAGCAATAGGCATGCGAGGCTTATCCACCAAATTACAGTCCCTGTGTTGGAGCTCAACCTCCAAAACCTTCATTTCCGATTGTCTAACTTTCATAAGATTGATAACTTTGCGACGCTCGCCAAGCCATTTAAGCGCAACAAATCCCGCTTGAAACAACAACAAGAAGAACCCAGCTCGTTTGGATCGCTGTTCAGTGCGATTACTGAGATTTTAGGGGCTGAAAATGTCACTGCGGGTGAAACCCCATCTGGGTTTTTATTTCCGAAAAAAAACCCATCTTGGGGTTGGGGAGGTTGGGGAAGAGAGCTCACCTTGTACAGCAACTCTTTGTGGAAATGATAAGGTTGATGCACCGGAAGAAAAGGAAGATGTAGCTGAAACTGATGTTAGCCCAGTAGTTCGTGAGGTTTCGAAGATTGTCAGGACGGAAGATGGTTTGGTTTTGATGGAGGAACGGTTAGATGAGTTGGGTTTTCAGTTAGATCCACAGATTGTTGACAAAGTTCTGAAGAGGTGCTTTAAAGTGCCACATTTGGGTTTAAGGTTCTTTGATTGGGTGGAGCTGAAAGAAGGGTTCTGTCACACAACCAAGACTTATAACACCGTGCTGTGTATAGCTGGGGTAGGGATGACATTTTAACCCATGGGTTTAAGGTTCTTTGATTGGGTGGAGCTGAAAGAAGGGTTCTGTCACACAACCAAGACTTATAACACCGTGCTGTGTATAGCTGGGGTAGGGATGACATTTTAACCCGTGGGTATTTATTCCATATGAATTTTTTTTTATGGGTATGGGTACTCATTTATGAAGTTTGGGTGGGTATTTTATAAAATACCCATTATAGAAACGGGTGGGTATGGGTATTACCCACGGATACATAAAATTTACCCAATACCCAAACTCCATTCACTTCTCTTCTCTCTCTGATTCTTCTCTGCTCTCTCTCTGATTCTTCTCTCTCCTTTCAACCCAGCAATCTGGCCGGAGATTGGCTACTCCGGCATCTAGGGTTGAGAACGTGGTGGATTTCAATATGTAGTTTCAATTGTTACGAAATGTAGTTTCGATATATTGGCATAAAAGGGGTTTGATTTGTGAGGATCAAGCCGTCCGATCTACTTGTAGATTTGATATATTGATCGTAGTATCACCTGTGATCCGACCGCTTGATCATCATATAATTGTTAAAAGACGATTCAAAAGGCTATCCATGAGGATCCGCCGGTTGGATTGTAGTATAATTTTGTGAGGATGATTCTACAGGTGATCAGGGACGATCCAACCGTTGGATCTTTATATAATTTTGAGAGGATGATCCTACCGACGATCTGTGAGAATCTGACCGTTGGATCATTGTATAATTTTGTGAGGATGATTCTAAAGGCGATCCAGGACGATCCAACCGTTGAATCTTCGTATAATTTTGAAAGGATGATCCTAAGGGCGATCCATGAGGATCTGACCGTTGGATCTTAGTATAATTTTGAGAGGATGATCCTAATGGGGATCCTTGAGGATCCGACCGTTGGATCGTAGTATAATTTTGTGAGGATCATTGTAAAGGCGATCTGGGACGATCCGACCGTTGGATCTTCATATAATTTTGAGAGGATGATTCTACATGCGATCTGGCACGATCTGACCGTTGGATCTCTGTATAATTTTGAGAGGATGATCCTAAGGCCGATTCGTGAGGATCTGACTATTGGATCGTCGTATGAGATTGTAAGGATGATTCTAAAGGCGATCTGGGACGATCCAACTGTTGGATCTTCATATAATTTTGAGAGGATGATCCTAAGGGCGATCCGTGAGGATCTGACCGTTGGATCATCGTATAGTTGTGAAAAGATGATTCAAAAGGCAATCCGTGAGGATCCGACTTTTGGATCATCGTATAATTGTGATTTGTATGCTAAGTTGAGACTATGCCTCATCAAAAAGCCCGCGGATCAAGTGGGCCGATGGAGGCCCGCCGGCCCTGAGGGTTAAAAGCCCGGTCCAGCCCGTTAAAAAGCCCGCAAAAGCCCGCTTCTGTGTGTAGTGGGCCGGCCCGCCAAAAGCCCGCAAAAACCCGGCCCGGCCAGGAGGCCCTGCCCGCCAAAGGCAAGCTAAGCCAGGCCTGTAAAAGCCCGTAAAATATTATATATATATATATATGTAGATATTTGTGTGTGTGTTTATAAATATATATATATACACACACACATATAGATTTATATTTGTGTGTGTGTGTTTATATATATATATATATATATATATATATATATATAACTATAGTTTATTCCAGAGTCTAACTATAGTCGCGCCCCCAACGGAGGACGCAAGGAGCGAAACCCTAAAAGTAGAGACAATTTTGGACGTTCTGGTCCATATTCTCGCCCTAAAGAGGAAGGAAATCACATAGAGAGGCGTGCACAAAACTGTGGAGGTCAACGTATGAAGAGAGAGAGAGGCGGAGCCTCCGACCATGGTGGTAACGCCACCAAGAGCAATGGTCGTCCAAATCGCGCCCCAAAGGCACCTCGATCAAGGGAGCCTGACCATAATGATGTTTGTTTTCGATGTGGATCAACTAAACATTGGGCCAAAGCATGTAAAGCACCCCACAATGTTGCAAACGCATACAAGACGTATCGTGAAGCAAGAGAAGCAAATTACATGGAACAAGAAGATCAAGATGGCGACCTCGATCTAAGGGTGGAAGACTACAAGAATCAAGACCCAGAAACTGGCAATTTTGATTAAGTCTTTTTAATTTCCAAGAGATGTAGGCAATTGCCATATTATTCTTAGTAGATGCCAATGGCTTAACCTTTCTTCAAAGTAGGCGTACTCCTTGTAAGTGTGTTGTCTAGGAAAGTTTTGAGATTAGTGGTACTTAAGCGAGCTTTGCTCCACTGACATCTCTTTACTCACCTGGTCACATTTGCATTGAAATTACCGAAAGGAGTTGGATGACTACCATTGTTTTGCATTAGCTAGTCTATTGGATTAGATTTTCTTTGGTTAAATAAACGATGATGTAATTCCGTTTGGCTTATTAATAAAAGTTGAGTTCCTTTCTTTATAACTCCTTTTTAAACACGAGCTTTTCTTTTAGGAATGGATGAACTACAATGTCTTGCGGATAGTGTGACTATGCACCCCATTCTACGACATAGGCAATTATTCTTAGAGATGTTGCCTACATATTCCTCTGTGACTACGATGGCTGGGCCATTAGGTTTAGTTCAAGGACATAGAATGGCCAAATTTCTATTGCCAAATGGCACCTTGATTAAAGTCACTGAAGCTCTCTACGCTCCTAAGGCAAATCGAACCTTATTGAGCTTCAAAGATATAAGAGCCACAGATTCCAGGCGGAAACGCATAATGACAAAGGAAAAGAGTTCTTTTGCATTACCTCTAATGATTGCAGACGAAAGCGCATCTTAGAGAAGCTTATGTGTCAATCTAGTGGACTTTATGTCACTACAATTCGACCTATTGAATCCAATAATGTCATAAGAGAAGATCTCTTGGATTCAGACACATATTGGCTTTGGCATGACTGACTAGGACATCCTGGTTGTGATATGATACTCCGTATACTAAAGACTTCACACGGACCGTATACTAAAGACTTCACACAGACATCCATTCTTCAGAGTGAGAAGAAGAAAGAATCGAATATTAATTCCTAGACTTAGCAAGACCACAACAATTGCAGCATATGGCGCAGCAGCCGTCTTGGGGCGTCATAGGGCCGCCAAAGTCCCATGTGATGACACCACCAAAGGCGCCAACCATGAGCATGACGCCATGGTTGTTCCTCCCAATGGCCATGACGCCATGGTGGGAGATGTAGTCACATACTTTGCTACTAATAGTGCTACAGAAGCTCAGACCCAACCAAAATCCTCATTAGTTGCTTCTAAGGCCCCTCGCTCCTTTTGCAAAGCCTGTTCCTTCAGGAAATTAGGACCGAGACCGTCCTACGCAAAGGATCCTAAAATACTCATTCCGTTCTTACAGAGAATCCAAGGGGATATCTGTGGACCAATTCAACCATCATGCGGACCTTTTAAATACTTTATGGTATTGGTTGATGCGTCGACACGCTGGTCACATGTCGCGCTATTGTCCACTCGAAATGCTGCTTATGCTAAACTCCTTGCCTAGATTATCCATCTATGGGCTCACTACCCTGACCATCCCATTAAGTCAATTAGACTTGATAATGCTGGGGAGTTTACATCGAAAATGTTTGATGACTGTTGCATGTCACTGGGGATTGATGTAGAGCATCCAGTTCCCCATGTTCATACCCAAAATGGTCTCGCAGAAGCCGCTATCAAACGATTACAGCTGATAGCGCGAACATTGGTTTTGCGCACCAATCTCCCTGTTTCTGCATGGGGATATGCAATATTGCATGCAGCGACTCTAATTCGTCTACTACCCACTGCCACCCAATCTTTCTTTGCGTTACAGCTAGTGACTGGGTACGAGCCTGATATCTCGCACTTACGCATTTTTGGGTGTGCCATCTATGTGCCTATTACGCCGCCACAGCGTACTAAGATAGGCCCACAACGACGAATGGGCATCTATGTTGGCTATGAATCTCCAACTATCGTCCGCCACCTGGAATCCTTGGCAGGCGATCTTTTTACAGCAAGATTTGCGGATTGTCACTTTGATGAGACAGTCTTCCCATCGTTAAGAACACAGATGTTCAACAGGAACGACAGGAGTTGTCGTGGTCTGTCCCTACTATGTCTCATCTAGATACCCGTACCGCACAGTCCGAACTTGAAGTGCGACGAATAATCGAGCTCCAGAACGTAGCAGACACTCTGCCTGATGCGTTTTCTGATGTTTCCAAAGTGACGAGATCACACATACCTGCTGCAAACGTGTCTGCAAGGATCGATGTCCCAAATACTGGACATAACGCCACTCTTGTGACACTAGGAGGGGCGCCATTGCCCAGCATGGAAATGATGTGGCGTCTATGGCCGCAGGTCCCGCAAGGAAGAGCGGTAGACCAATTGGTTCGAAGGATACTCGCCCTAGAAAGAGAGCGAATAAGGCACAAACAAATCCTTTGATCATCGATACTCAAAATCCGTCCCATGAGAATGTTTAGGATTATGGTTATGTCCAAGAGACATCATTGAGGGACGCCTCAATGTCAGAACCTATCCCTGAGAACGTAGAGATCTCTGTGAATTACACTAGTCTACATGGGATGTGGGAAAGAAATTCCATCATCATTGATGATGTATTCGCGTATTCAGTGGCATGTGAGATTATTGAGACCGATGACATCGAACCACGCTCCGTTGATGAATGCCAACGTAGAGCTGATTGGCCAAAATGGAAAGGTGTGATCCACGCAGAACTTGATTCTCTAGCGAAAAGAGCGGTATTTGGTAAAGTCGTACCAATACCACCCAACACCAAACCAGTTGGTCACAAATGGATATTCGTTAGAAAGCGTAATGAGAGAAACGAGATTGTAAGGTACAAAGCTCGCCTTGTGGCGCAAGGCTTCTCACAACGCCCTGGAATCGACTACGAGGAGACATATTCTCCGGTAATGGACGTCATAACGTTCCGCTACCTTGTCAGTTTGGTAGTTTCCGAAAAACTGAACATGCAGCTTATGGATGTGGTTACTGCGTATCTATATGGGGATCTTGATACAAAGATATATATGAAGATTCTAGATGGAATTCAGTTACCCAAATCAAGTGGCTCTAAACCACGGAGCGCGTTTGCTATAAGGTTGAAACGATCACTATATGGATTGAAACAATCCGGATGGATGTGGTATAACCATCTAAGTGACTACTTGATTGGAAAGGGATATGTCAATAATGAACTATGCCCATGTGTGTTCATAAAAAGGATAAGTTCCGGATTTGCAATAGTAGCGGTTTATGTCGATGAGAATACACAACGATTTTCCCTCAAATTCTGATTCCCTAAAACTGATACATCATTATTTATATAAAGTAATTAATTACAATAATAAGTTTATTAGTAACTTTAGAATTAATAAGATTGTTAATAGATTCTAATCTTTTTTTTTTTTTTTTTTGAAGAGGTTTGGAACGCCTAGCCAGACTGGGAGGCTCAGCCCCACTCCTGAATATTTTAATAATTGAATGATGATTGTACACTGAGGGGGACATATAACCTTCATCTCGAGTACTACTACAAAAATCCTCATAGAGGACATCCTGGATAATCACAGGTGCCTCCTCTAACCAATACTTATCCAAGTAAGCAGAACTAGCAATGTACGCTATCCTATGAGTTACACCATTTGCTTCACGGTAAATGGATTGCAAGGTACCAAAAGGAATAGCCCTCAAGTAGTCTTTACAATCCTCAACAATATTTCCAACATCTGACAGGTCCTCTAGGTCTCCCTTTAATGCAGATACAACAGCTGCATAATCCGTCTCAATATCGACATGGGACATGCCTTGGTGTATACAAGTAACAGGCCTACTCTCATAGCCTCTAACTCCATATGTAAAGCAGAAAGAGTAAAGGGAAATGGACGTGCAATAGTAGCTAAGAAAGTACTATTTTTGTCTCTGATAACTGCCCCAACTCCTCCTTGATTAGATTCTATTCCTGTTACAATATGGATATTGTATTTGCATCTATATTGATTAGGGAAACTTAATATACTTGAATGTAATTATAAAGGTTTATTTTTTATTTTTTTGGACACAAATAACATCATTATATAGATTAATGACAAACTTTTTTTGGACATCTCCTGATGAAAATTATCGATACCACGTATTTTTTCCATCGAATATTTGTTCGTGTGTTGAATGTTGATTGTGTCTGACACAATCCACGTCAATAATTTTTTTTTATTGGTCCACGTTTTCACCAATTTTGTTTGTGAATGGTACTTGTGATATAGATAATTTCTAAGAAGGTGAACTCGTATTGCATATGCTAGGAATTGAATTTCGAGAATGTTTCGGCAAGTTTAATCCACCATGACAGTGATTGTTGAGATTGATTGGGTGGAGCTAGAAGAAGTGTGCCGCGTGCATGTGATTAACAAATATATAGTATAAGGTCATTTTGGTGACCTTATTTTGTAACGGCCTTAATTTCTTCTACTGATCGACTATATTCATACCAAAATGCCTGTGTTTCTGTGGTGTAATCAAGATGATGTAAGCCAACAGATCGAATCACGGGTTGATACCTTACTATCACTATTACCTCTTGTCAACCTGTCAAGATGAGCAAAGGTCAGGGGTTAGACCGGGGTTGCCGCCCTAAGTCAGTATTGATATAAGATGTTGACAACTAGGAAAGGGATAGTAGACACTTATTTTTAGATGGCATTGGAGATGTCTATTTATAATGAGTTCGGGGAATGGGGTTCTTGTCAACTTGTCAAGACGAGCAAAAGTCAGGGGGTAGACCAGAGTTGTCGGCCTATAACTCTCTGATGCCTAAATCAGTATCGATATAAGATGTTGACAATTAGGAATGAGATAATGGACACTTACTTTTAGATGGCAATGGAGATGTTTATTTATAATGAGTTTAGGGAACAGGGTTCCTCTCATTTCCAATGTGGGGAGGTTTGGGCTTCTCGATATAGCAAGCATGAGCTTGCTCGTTTGGGAGTAAGTGGGACATGCATCTGTGTGAGGTATCGGCATCCTGCCTGAGTGTTGTTGGGGGTGTTTTCTAGTGGCAAGTGAGCCTTGTATTTCTGATATTCATGCCTGAAAAGTATATGGTATAAACGACGTGTTTAAGCAAGAGACTTTTAAAGGATCTCCAGCTGTTATGTCAAATGACAGCTACAATCGTTACTAGACTAAAGCTTGCTTCTTCAATACATATGTTGACTTGCACTTGCACTAATATAAACATACGACTGGACAACATCAAATGCAGTTTTTGGTCACTTTGGTGAAATGTTGACCACAAATATCAAGGGTTTGAATTGTATATTAGGTGCTCGGTCACAAACAAAAGGACGAAGAAGATAAAAATAATTATTGTAAAATGCCAATTGTCATGTTAGCTTTCAAATTCAAATTTAACCCAAAAAATTTGATATCTCTACTAAATATGCTCTTAATGTCTAGTTTTGAACTTGGATATACTTCGGTCATTTATTTTCATTTAAACAAAAAAATCTGAATCTAGCAACTGAAAATTGCAAATACCACAGCGGATGTGACTATGTGAGTCAGCAGAATTATTTTGAAAATTTGAAAAAATTGATTTTGAAACGTAAAATTTAAATTTAAAAGAGCCTTAACGATTACGGAATATAATTCGAAAAATTTAAATTAGAAACGTAGCCTTGCCATGTGTGGCCAAATCATCAAACTATGTCAAGCACCCAAAAATACCCCTACCATTTCCTAAAATAACATCAACCTCGTTCCCCTTTTCAGCTACACCATTTCCGTAATTTTTCACAAAACGAAGGGTTTAGGTTTGGCCGATCCAATCAATGCCAAAGATGAAGCCAAAATTAATTCCAGTAACTCCTATAAATTTCGCAGACAAAAATTCGCAATTTAGGGTTTGGGTTATTCCACAACAAAAATGAAAGCTTCAGTCAAATTCCGGGAGGACCAGAAGCCATTGCTGCGGGCCAAAGTGCCCCTCAGCATCTTGGGCTTGCCGTTCCAATCCGGAATCGTCGCCGGCGAGTCCAAGGAGCTCACTCTCAACCTCGGCACCTTCTTCGAATCCGGGCCGTCGGTTCGGGTCGCCTACCGCCCCAACGACGCGTGGAACCCCTTCTCCGTCGTCGTCAAGACCGGCACCGGCTCCTTCGGCTCTCCGTTCAACAGCTCCATGCTGATGAGCGCCGAATTCAATCTGCTCGGCCGCGGAAGCAACCCTAGCTTCATGCTCCACTTCAAGCCTCAGTTTGGGGACTTCTCCGTCAAGAAGTCGTCGCAGTCCTCGGCCCTGGATAAGATGCTGGGCTCGCAAGACGGCGTCGTTTCCGGGGAGAATCCGTCGATCAAGGTCGTGGAGGCGCCGGCCGTGGACGGATTGTTTCCCGGGAAGAAGATTACGGTTTTGCCCTTCGAGAGAGCTGCCTCCGGTGCCGTCTCCGGTCTGTTCTCCGGGATGGAGGTGTCGGCGAGGACGTCGATGCCGGTGAGGAACCGGGCCGTGGTGAGCTTGCGCTGGGGAGTGAGGGTTCCGGCGGAGCTGAAGAGCGGGGATTATCGGACGGCGGGGATTGCGTTGCAGAAAATCCCGTTCCTGGTGATGAACAAGATCGGGATCGAGCACGTGGACGGTGGGGATTCGAAGGGAAGCAGCAACACAAATGCCGGTGCTGCTGCGGCGTTGACGTTTCCGGGAAATGTGGAGGTGGCGGAGGCTTGTTTCACTGTGAAGCGTCAGTTAGAGGCTTTACAGAGCGAGAATGGACTGCTGAGAAAAGCTGTGGAGGATCTGCGGCAAGAAATCGGCGGAGGGAGTTTCAATTCGGGGAAGTACCGTGGAGTGGAGAGGAGTAGTGGGAATTGGGGCTCCAGCAACAATGACAAGAAATCGCAAGAGGGAGATGTGAGTGAGGAGTTGAAGAAGGCTCTAATGGGTGCTTGAATCTGCCGAAAATTCAGTTAATAGGTTCTTTACCAGATTGGTAATGCTATTTGGTGCATTTATAAGAACTTTTTTGTTGTTGTTGTTGTTGCTTGGTATTAAGGTGGTGGGTGTACATTGCTGCATAATAAGGGTAGGGTGGTGATAGCAATGATTTTTGGATCAAAATTATGATATTTATATGCTTTTGGTTAGTTATGCAATAGGTTGTGCTTGTAGCCTTGATTTAGTTTGATAAAACAGTTTGGTCATATTACTCAGAAGTATGTTTGCTATCTGTAAATGCTGAAATCCAATTGCATACCCTCCAGGCTAATATGACTCATTTGGTCTCTTGTATTTTTGAGTTTTACTTTCAGTCCATGTTTTGTTCCAGTGTTCCAACAATAAATACTCCAAGAGTCCACAAATCTAATGGCTGGTGCTATAATTTGGGGGATATATCAAATTTGCAGATGATTTCTGAGAATTCTACAGAGGGTTGAATTTCTCTCTACATCTTCTCCAGCTCTACCCTTCTCTCAAAATGCCACCCCTCTCGCAGCATGGAGTAGAGGGTCGGGGGCACGTACGGAGGCTCCTTTGTTCCTTCTTCCTATTCTCCAGTCTTCTCTGTTATATTCAAACACTAACCTTGTAAATTCCAGTTCAAGTTTGAAATTCTGAAGGTAAATTTGGTAAAACCATTGAACGACTTGGAAACGCCTAAGCCCAACCACCCGGATGTCAAACTGGGTCAAAATTAGAAGATGGTCAAGCCCAAGATCATTCCAAGTGACCATCCCCAGATTAGAAAAGCGTGATCTTTGGGCTCTTTGCAGGAATGTGGTCATGACTGAAGAGAAGAAATGTTAGTTTCACTCAGAACACCTCAATTGCAGTTAGACAATGTCATTATGTCAACGATAGATGTCGTTATGCCTCTCTTCTTCTCCTTCTTCTTCTAAGCCCTCTGTCCTAAGCTCTCATTCCGACCTCCCCCTATCCTTCGCTAGCCCATTGTTGGGTCTTTGTTTGTAAGTTTATGTTTGAGTAAGAAAACAAATTGTTTCACCGCCAAAAAAAAAAATTATATAATTCAAATTTCAATGCATGCAACCTTGATGTCAGTTTCACAGTTTGTCTTTAACATTTAGGCCTCGTTTGGTTCGCGGAAAGTAAGCATCAGGAAAGGAAAGTTGTTCCTTTCCTGTGTTTGGGATGCAAAAGGAAAGGAAATACTTTGCTGAAGCAAAGGAAAATAGGGGGAAAATGGTTCATTCCATACTCCAAAGGAATCACTTTCCCCCCTTTCTTTCCTTGCATTTATTACTCACAACATATTATTTTATTCAATTAATTACATACTTTTTAACAACTTTCCGGATAACTTTCCTTACATTACCAAACATCGGAATAGAAAGTTCTTCGGAAAGTTCATTTCCCTTCCCATGGAAAAAACAAAGGAACTACTTTCCTTTCCGCGAACCAAACGAGGCCTTAAGTAAGGTCTAAGGAGAATCAAATCAAATAATGCTCCCAACTGAAATGCCATTTTGTAAAAAGGCCGTAGTTATCTATACTTTGGCCCAAATTTTTTTCACCAAAAAAATTAAATCAAGCGCTATTTTCTTTTTTATAAAAATACTTGCACTAAGTTTTGTTCTTTTGTGCATAACTCTAGAGTCTGGTAACTCGTACGAGTTCCCAAGAAGAAGGTTCTTGGTTAATTGAGATTAACCTACCCCGTTGTTGTTGATTATGGCTCGACTTCCCCTAATGCAAGGCTAAAGTTTTAAGTACTTTCAGGCGATGATGTACATCATTTTAATTGACTCTCAATTGCACCATAATTGAGTGTGTAGGTTTTGGTCAACATTTAGGAAATCAAGCTACAAGCCACAAGCACAAGCTATTGCATAACTAAATCAAGGAGTTGAGCATCTAGGACTTAACTCACTTAAGTTGTCAAATAGGTATCATTGTTTGAAAATTTACTTTACCATAAGTGGCTGCCCAAGATTTAAATGAGCGGTGCTTATCAAGTTTGACTTCAACTACAATGCTATCATGTGCACTGTTTTTTTAATTGAAAATACGTACGGCTTTGATTTTATTAGATATTTAAAAAAGAAAAAAAGAACTCAAAGCACATTATTTGGTAAATGCTAATTTGAACAATTTGGTGAGTAGACTTTGGGCCGTACGAATACTTATGATCCGAGGGAAGAATGATATATACATCGGATAAAAACCAAAAGTCACAATAATACCTCCTTTGTTTTTTTTTTTTTTTTAGAATTAAGAGCAACTCCAACAGATTCTCTGTATTTTGATTTTTCTCTACTTTAGAGAAAAATAAAGTAGAGAAAAATAAGTTTTTTTTGCTCCAATAGATTTGGATTCAAATTTGCTCACCACCACCCAATATAAAACTGTCACGTGTTATAAAACATAATTATAGTTTATCGTGATGTTTTATTAAAAAATTATATTTTAAGTATTCAATTAATTGTATATGATGTGGCAAGTTTTAATAAGTTTGTGATATCACCACAAAATAAATGTGGTGAGCAAATTTGAATCTAACAGATTTTCTATAACTATCCTAATTTTAGGGAAAATGGGGAAAAAGAAAACCAAATTCCCTATATTTACAGTAAACTTTAAAATTTTACGGTGCGTTTGGATGAGAAAATTATAAAATCAGTATGAATTTTTTTTTTTTTTTTGAATAAAAGGCTGGTGCGGCTGCCCTTAAGCCTTGATTCATGAAACTGTCGAATACAAGGGGGGGGGGGACATTGAACCTAAACCCCTGGTTACAATAGGCACCTAGAGAATATCCTCTCTATTAAACAATTGTATTCAATTACGCACAAACTAGCAAATAGCGCTTTTCCGCCGTATGAATTTATAAATGATGGAATATTTAACTCTATCAATCTAAAATTCTATTAATTGACCAATGCTTGGTGGTTCAAGTGGTAAGGAGCTTGTTCCCCTTAAGCAAGGTCTCGAGTTCGAGCCTTGTGAATGGAGCAGCCAGTATTGAGAGAGCTTCCCTCCTAAATGGGGTCCGACCCGACTCGAGATGGATTAGTCCTTACCTATGGGTGGGGGATACCTTGGTTTAACAAAAAAAAAATTCTATTAATTGCAATTTCTATTATTTGGTTGTATTTATTTAGGATTTGAAATGTATAATAAATTAAGAAAGTTTAAGACAAATAAAAAGATTAAATAGAAAAAAGTCTTGTTTTGGAAATAAAAATTGAATACTGCAAAAGAATTAGTAAATGACACATATTTTAGTGGAAATTGAAGTGAGAAATTTAAATAACGAATTCCTTTTTTTTTTTTTTCACAGAGAAATTTAAAATTTCCAATATGATAATGCCAAACGAGGAAATTGGCTTTTAGGAATTATGAAATGAAAGTGAGGATATTTTTTCCCTCATCCAAACACAGTGCGTCTGCGGTGCAGTGATTAGTCTGACTATACTGGGATACACTACATGAGTGTGTGTGTTGGTTCTCTTGACGTCTTCCACTCAAACAAAAAAAAAAAAGTTCATACTCTTCGGGAATAAAAAAAAGTGATAAAATAAATTTCAAAAAGGCAATTTAATTATTTGAATACTCAAACACGAGAGAAAAGGCCGACACAAGCAAACTAGAACTAGTTCCTCTCAAAAAAAAAAACAGAAGGCGTATAGCATGCTCGAGATGTGTGCCTAGAGTGCGAGACCAATAAGCAACAAAGCAAACCAAGAGTCACCACCCCAAACCAAATCAAAATAAAGAAAACAATCACTAACTAGCAACATCCAAATCGAAAATTTTGTATTAGATGATCATTCTCCCTTATGGATAAGCCCAATTTTCCGGAGAAACAAACCACCGCAACCACAACAACATGGACGACGTGGGAGGAGCTCCTCCTCGCCTGCGCCGTCCACCGCTACGGCACTCAGAGCTGGGACTCCGTCGCCGCCCAGCTCCGCAAGCGCAGTTCCAACCTCCACCACCTCACTCCTCAGATATGCAAACACAAGTTCCACGACCTCCGACGCCGCTTCAACCACCACCACGACGCCGCCGTCGGCGACGGCGACGACGCAGCATCCTCCCCTATTCCATGGCTCGATCAGTTGCGACAACAACGCCTCGATGAACTCCGGCGCGAGGTCCAACGCTCCGACGTCTCCATCGTGTAAAATCCGAATCTATAACAGAATCGGTTTTTTTTTTTAAATTTATTATTATTATTTTTTTTTTCCGATTTATATTGTGTTTGCTTAGGTCTCTGCAATCGAAGGTGGAGAGATTGAAAGAAGTGCGCGAAAAGTTGGATCTGGATAAGAGCGGAGAGGAACAAGAGATCAAAGACAAATCCGTCGAGCCGGAAAATGTCGCCGAGAAAGAGGTTTCCGAGCGTAATGATGGCCGGTCTTTCGACGAATCCAACACCACAGATCCGAAACCTGAGATTCCTGAAACCGGAGTCGACGCGGCGGAGAGAATCGGAACCGGTCGAACCGGCCGCCGGGGAGATCGGAGCGGTCGAGAAGTCGAGTAACCCGGTGGTGGTGGAGGACTCGTGTAATGGGAGTTCCGATTCGGTGGTGAAGGAAGCGCCGGTTGCTGAGTCGGAGAAGGCGAACTCGGGCGAGTTGAGGGAATCGGTGGCGGAGTCGAAGGGTACGAAGGAGAGTCGGAGTAGCAGTGAGGTTCAGAGCTCGGCGAGTTTGTCGAGAAAATTAGGGCCAGAACTGAAGCCGAGCGAACCGGTCGAACCGGACCAGGAGGATCAATCTCCCGCCATGCATCAGATCCCCGTGGAATCTCAGCCGTTGGTTGATTTCCTCGGGATTCTCCGATCTCACAAGGCCGCTTCCTTTTTCGAGCGCCGGCTCCAGTCCCAGGTTTACTTTTTTTTTTTTTTTTTTTTTTTAATTTGAATTTTTTTATAATTGGGCATTATTCGTTGGAATACAACAAAGCGAGACGACGACGTATTTGGGTCGGAGGTCAGAATTAAATAAGGACGTGACACGTCAGGACGGGTTTTATGGTGGTGACGTTAAACTTGTGTTCTCTGCCGTATGTGATATTTAAACTTTTAAAGCGATTATATTCTACGTGATGGTGCAGGGGAGGAATTTTGTTAAAAAAGGACAGTACGTAAGGGGGGTGGGTCCGCTAGGTGCCGCTAACCTGTAGACCTTTTTGCTTGAACGTTAAAATATTATGTATTAAATTGGGGTGGACAGTCGTTGTGAATTTAGGTCCTTACGTCTACTCGATTATGAATAGATCTTTCCTTTTTTAAAGGAGACATGATTAGACCAGGTTCATACCAAACTGTTGAGACTTTTCCAGCAAGTTTTTGGGAAATATTTGAACTTTAAGGTCGAAAAGTAATTTTTTTTATTATCTGGAATGAGAAATTAAATTTTTAATGAACTTTTAATTCAGATGTTTAGTAACGTAAAAAAAAATTATTAGAAAAGTTGTTTAAGGGGTTGTAAGTGGTTATTTAAAAAAAAAAATGTAAGTAATAAATGCAAAGAAATGAATCATTTAGGAGAGTTGTGACTTGTGAGCTTTATATTATCTAGGATGAGGGTTCTTTGCTTCTCGGTCGTAGTGGGTTGACTTATGGATGCATGGTAAATTTTGTTACTAAAATTTTTTTGCAGAAGAAATAGCAATGCCAATGTTGTTTGTGGTTCTCATATGTTGCAGGACACATCTATTTATACCAACATGATTCGGCAACATACAGATTTTGAATTGGTGCAAACCAGACTTAATGGAGGTTGGTACTCAAGCTGCAAGAGCAAATTTTTTAGAGATATCTTGCTTATTTGTAAGAATGCCATAGTCTTCTTCGGGAAAAGGGCTCCAGAATACACGGCTGCCTGTGAGCTGCAATTACTTGTTTTAAAGGAGATGGCTCGTAAGGATCGTAATCAAGATCCATCACCTAAACAACAAACTCATATGCCATCTAAAGAAGAAACGCTGACACCACCAGCTCTACCATTGAAGCCTGAAACTGAATCATCAGAGTCGTTGCTAGCAAAATCAAAACTATCAATTCCATTGACTGCTTGTCGCAAGCGCAGCTCAATAAAGGCCAGAGCATCCACCTCTTCTTCAGCACCAGACATAAAAAAAGAGCAAAAGACTACATTATTGCGTGATGTCAAACCAGCTATAAGTTGGAAGCAAAAAGAAGATTCCTCGGATGAAGTTGAGGAGCAACTTCCTGTCACAAAGAAGAGAAGAAAAGAAAGAGTTGGGAGCAATTCAAGAAACAACTCGAACAAAAATAGCAGCAGGAGCCGAAGTGATACTAAGAAGGAGAAGAATCCAGATGCCAATGCCAATGCAAATGTTGTTTCTTCAACCAGAGCAATGATTAGTAATGAGAATTCAGAGTCCATAGCCGAGATGGATAAGAAGAGCAGTAGTAATACAAGTGGGAAAAGGCAAAGTGCAGAAAAATTCTTGAGTAGAATGAAGAGAAGCTCTGGATCCAACAACAAATCAGAGACATTGAAAATTCCTGAGAATGATAGCAAAGGTGCAGCAGAGCAGAGAAAGAACGGAAACATCAAAGGGAATGCACAGAAAACAGCAGAGCAGAGAAAAAATGGAAATGGCAAAGGGAGTGCACAGAAAGAAGTAGCAGAGCAGAAGAAAGGTGGAAATGGAAAAGGAAATGGGCAGAAAGAACAAGCTTCACGTAGAGGTTCTGGTGGGAGACAGGCTGCGAAAGAGCAAGGAAGCCCCACGAAAAGGAGCGTGGGACGGCCCTCAAAGAGGGCAGCGGAAACAACGAGAGCTGCTCCAGCTAAACGGCGTAGATACTAGATAGAGAAGGTAGTGAAATATGAAATTGAAGCAAGTGCCATGGGAAATGCAAAGAAGCTCTTGAAGGAACTAATGGTAGTCTGAGCATAAAGTGGATGTTCTGTTTTGTTTTCCTCATAACGATAGAGTGAATATAACGATACATGAATTGCACGTTAGCATTGCAATTTAGATTTACTACCAGTTATGGAAACTAGAAATCCTTTTAATTGCTCATTAAACTACAATATGAGACCCCACGGTCCACACACTCTGAATCACAAGCAAGTGGCGACTATTACTATCTTTTTGTTATCAATACAAGCGGGTGGTGATATAAAGGCAAGGATCGAGACCCCTTGTAGCAATTTTGTTTATCTGAACCAAGGTTTTAAATATCGGTATTTTCATATCTATCGGTACTTTAAAAAAAGGAGATATTGGATATATCGGGGATACAGTGTACGAAAATATCGTTTTTGAAAAAAGTCAATTTATTAGAAATTTAGAACTACATATAAATACATATGAATGTAAACTTCATCTATATCCAAAGAGAGACTCTAGGCGGTTGAAAAGCCGCTCGCTGGTCTACGAAAATGCAATAATCAAACCAAGACATATGACCCATAGTGCGAATTGTGGTGATGAACATGATAGTTATAAATCTCTTTAGAGCTGTCGACTGTTTCCCTTATAAGGGGATAATAAGGATGAACCCAACTAGATGACTGATCATATACTTCTCCATATTGATTATATCCATAAGCATCATAACCAAATTGATTGTTGGCTTCATGAGATTCATTTGAGATCCTACTGCGCTCTATGCCTAAACTGATATATCCAAAACTTAAAGGCAATTGAAGAAACATCAGATGTGGTACTTTGATCATCAATTGCACCTCTAGTCCTCCTCCCATATTGGGTCTTCTCTTGAGCACCATGACCAGCTGTTCTCACTCCGTGGTCTTCATCTTGGGTGGCATGATCAAAATTACCTTCACAGGTAAATTGGAATCCTCCATCCACAGAAGATTGTCCATATTCATATCTTTCACCTCCACCACCTGTTCCGCTTCCACCCTCTCCACCATTATCAGAACTATCTGAAGTTGGTGTACCACCCCACGGATCATCACTATCTGAATTATCTTCTGGGTTTTTAACAACTTCTTCTTATAAGACTCTCTCTACGTTTATTCCAGCATTAGTTGCAGTTTCTACAACTTGTGGAAGATGTCTTCCAGCTTCATCATCGAGGTGTGCAGGCATAATCCAATCATGAAGTGGATCAATGCCATTATCAAGCGGCTCGCTTGCAACATGAAGTAGATATATATAGTTGTTTTCATTGACCACCAAATTATTATTCAAGTCTCCCACCAATAATTTCTATGGGAAATTGGTAGGAAATTTCTTTCCCTGATCAATTTGGGGCCCTTTGTATAGTTTTATAAACATTGCACTTAATAAAATAAAATCAATAAAAAAGATGAATTGCATTCAACTATTTAACCGTCTGTAGTTTGCTTCATATCATATATCACTTTCTATTTTTAATTATGTTAATCCACTAAAACAAGAGACAACTTCCAAAAAAAATTTCAGGTTTAAGACACAGACTACACAGTAGCTTCGTTATTCCTCACTTTTTCAAGATGCATAGCCAAAATTTAATACTCCGTACTCTGCACTCTCTTCTCATCATGTCATCCATATATGGTTCCTTGACTTCCTTCTGCAATGTCATTTGACCTCATTTGAATAATTGAACCTTTATGACTTTATCTTCTTTCTATTATTCAACTACAGAGTTACAAACTATATACAGAGTTACAGAAATAGTCACAGACTACACAGTATCAAATCTCTCCTCACACAGATTTGCATTTAGACTTTTAGAGAATTACTTCTCACCCAAAATCGCCTTGAGGGTATTTATCCAATTCGCCTCACCTAGATTCACCTTAAGCGGATTTTTTTCCTCACCTAGATTCGCCTTGAGGGGATTTTCTACTCACCTAGATTCACCTTGAGGGGATTTCTTCTCACTCAAATTTGCCTTTAGGAAATCTCTCTTCACACAGATTTTCATTTAGAGAATTATTGAGTTTTTTTTATTTATTTTTACCTCAAATTTTACAGATATTTCTTCACTTTACCAGTATGGAAACTAGAAAATCCTTTAATTGCTCATTAAACTA
>JANPXK010000872.1:0-113908 GCA_024704745.1 Rosa lucieae
TTGAGGTGAAATTCGCTGGAAAATTGAAGATAAAATATGAAGAATGGGGTGGAGAAGAAGCAAGAAGAATGGGAAGGTACCAGTTTGGAGTAAATGACTGTGCTTCTTCCGTCAATCGCCTACCAGTTCCAGTTTTTGCTTTCGCAATTTTGGGAAGGAGACTATACATGTGAGAAAAACATGGTTCAGATATTTATGGCATGAACGATCCACATACTGCTAGATTATTTACTCTGACATATGAATAGAGTTTTCTCAACACGATATGTAACATGGTATCCCAACGGCATGACATACTCATCATATATTGAGTTACCTGATCAAACTTCAGAGGATCTCCTTCAAGAAGAACACGTGCATCAGCTAGAACAATATCACCAAGTTTGATGCTAATTATGTCTCCATGAATCAATATAGCACCATCTTCTTGCTCCATTTTCCATCACACAAAACCTGGTAAGAAAATCATAAGTCAGAAGACAATACAAACCAAAGGTAAAGTCTTTGTTTCTTACTGCATGTCAATGTGCCTAAAAATCTACTTGCATTGCCCATATCTCCTAGCCTAGCGGTACACACAAATATGGTAAGCTCAGCTCAAGTGCTCAACTACCTCTGACACACTACCATGACTGGCATCCAAAATAAAAGTACTGTGACCCCTCTTAAACTTATTCTTACTCAGTAAAAGAAAAGGGAAAAAAATTTTGATGTGAGAAAATTTTGAAAATTGAAACAGACTAACAACACCTAGGCCCGTTTGTACAACAAGAAAAACTCCTGCAGAACTTGAAAGTACATATGAATACTATCTTTGCTGACTAATATCATTTTCAACCCAGCTGGGCTGCTTGTGATTAACTTGATCCCAATGACTAACTTGATCATTTTCAACACAAGCAATACCATTTTCGAGCCATGCACAAATATGAGTCGACATACAATTGCTACATCACCCGCCCAACACGAACATTGTTGCAAAACACAAAGCCAATGAACAATCCAAACTATATAGCAATCATTCTGCACTTTATGTCACATTCTTACAACAAACTAACTCAAAAACAAAACCTTTATATTTCATATCCCAAATTAAGCAAGGCAGAAACTTCAACAATGCTTAAAAGCACAAACCCAACTCACAAAACAATACCAATTACATG
The DNA here is from genome assembly GCA_024704745.1 of Rosa lucieae. Taxonomy (NCBI): domain Eukaryota; kingdom Viridiplantae; phylum Streptophyta; class Magnoliopsida; order Rosales; family Rosaceae; genus Rosa; species Rosa lucieae. The sequence goes on from JANPXK010000872.1 coordinate 1,164, forward strand.
GGCACGAATATGAAATCAAAAAAAAAGATTGAACCTGAAAGAGTATGGTGAGGAGAGCAAGATTGAACCTTTCAGTGACAGTAGAGAGAGAAGGAGGAGAAGTTCGATGAGCAACGAATGTTTTTTGACGACAAAGAGGGGAGGACAATGAATGTCTGCCTCGCGAGATGAAGATCAAAGCTGAACCCTATTTGTTTCAATAGCAGCTATTTGGACCAAACGGAGCTTTAGGAAATTTAACCAAACACCCTGCTCTAGGCTCAAAAGCAGAAGCAGAAGGAATATAATTAAGGGGGGTGTATTGTATATGGAATTAGTGGAAGTTTTAAAGAAATCTATGGAATTTAAAAGTCTGGGTGTATTCAATATAAACTTTTAACAATCCATGAAAGTCTTGAGGTATTCAATTAAGATTTTTAAAGACTTCATGAATTCCACCAAAATCTAGGAGTATTCAATTAGGACTTTTAAAAATAAATAAAAGTACAGAGGCATTCAAAATATCATTCATACTTATGGAATTAGAAAATCATGGATAATCATGGACTTTGTAGTGTTAATTATACATAACAAACTCCAATAATTTTCCAGCCTTCAGACCAAAGATTTCAAAAAGTCTATCAAAATCAAAGTTTCCTCTTCAAAAAAAAAAAAAAAGGTCTATCAAAGTTATTCTCTCTACGCACGAAGATGTTTGTCCTTCATCATCTCTCTTTCTTAATTTTTTGTCTTTTCTCTAATTTTTTATGATATCAACTTTTTTTGATACCCAACATGTTCATTGTAGTTGTTGAATGTGATTTTTGTTTTTTTGTTTTTGTTTTTGTTTTTTTTCAATTGTGATACTTCGAACCCTAATAGCAATAAAAATGATTTATGAAACCCTAAAACTCAAATATTGTGGTCTAACCCTAAGACCTTGAACCATACTAAATTTTATCTTATTAATTAATTATTCTCATTCATTTGAATTTATATTATGGTTCAAAAAAAGGTTGAACAATTTAATTTCAATTGATTGATTATAGATCAAGACATTGATCAATATTGCTACAATATATGTTAATCGGCGAAAACAAAATTGATGAGAATAATTAACCATAAACATCAAGTGATCTATATTGTATATTTATGTTGTTGGGAGATTAGGAATGAGAACAAACTCGCTAGACAGACTAACAATCATTTATTTGAGTCAATTTCTATTAGAAGATACTGGAGCATTGAAGAGACAACAAGTTATTATTTTGTTTTGTGTTTGGGCTGCATTTGTTTTTTTTTTTTTTTTTATATTTTGTACATCCTAGGAAATCTGTAGAAGTCATTCATAATAAAGTATATAGATTTTCATGAATCAATAAAAGTCTGTTGCTAAAATCAATGGTTTTAAGAAATCCATAACAGTCTATCAACTTTTCAAAAAGTCTGTCATTTCAAAAAGTCTGTCATTTAGATTATTAATAAAAATACTAATTATAAATATCAAGGGTTGAGATCATCTTATAAGTGTTAGGTCATTTACACCGTTGGTGCGTAGAATAATTTCCAATGACCGAATAGTTATTTGCCTTTTGATGAGAAATATGTACAATGTTATAATTGTCCAATTACTGGGACATATTTGGACCATCTATAACTTCCTATCACGTATACTTGTCATGACTACCAGTCTAACACAAAACGTTCAATGCGGCTTATGCCTCGTTTTTTGTTTATGGTTTTCAGAAGTGATGTGAGCAGGAAACTACTTGTGCAAAAAGCTTCAGTCAATGGACATGTCAATAAGAAGGCAAAATAGGAGCTATCTAACACTGGAAGCAGAGTAAGCAGGAACGTACTATCAACTTGTATTTGATGGAGAGAGAAGACGGATTCTCAAGAAGCATAAAGAATGGCTGCATGCTCTTTTCCAGGTGATGACTTCATGACATAATGTGAAAGCAACAATTTAAATAGAGGTGTTGATAAGGATTTTCTCGTTGAAATTATATAAAATATGCTTCTAGATATTCAACTCAATACAGATTACAGAGAATGAGCAATTTGTTGCGTGGGTTCATCAAACTGCTAGGCATGCCTTGCAGTTTTTGGTAGGCTATTTAGAATAACCAAAGCTTTTTCTACTGCGAGTTAAATTTTCAACAGCAAAATAACAGGATTAACCTAATTCATTCCTATAAACGGTTGCACATATTTGTGTCGATCTCTCTCATCATGCTCTCCATTAGTATTACTGATAATTAAAGTTCAAATTTGTTTGACATGGGTCTTCGGCACTTGCAAGTCAAATTTGAGTATGGAGACTCAAGAACTTATTTCTAGAGGTTATTAGCTTGACAACAGTTACATTGTAGGGAAATATTCAGTGCCTAAACTATGTAAACTTGTCGAGTCAGTTGGATCTAGCTCAAGTTAATTGGAGGGTAGGGATACAGACACAAGTAGAACAGTTAGGGGGTTCATCCCTCCAATGTAACCACAAATAAATTACTCCATATACGATATCTTTTTATGTACGTATAATGATAGTGACGATACATACATATACATAAGCTGGGTCCTTTTAAATTTACATTCTAGACATCATTCTTGATGGAAGAGCTGTATCCATCTAGATCATCATAATACTTAGACCAAAGCATGACACCTCCATATTTAGCTGAATTCTTGATAGCCGGAAGGACTTGTGAGTTGAGATCAGCCGCTGGAATAAATCCACTACCAGCAGCTTGGGGTGCAGCAGGAAGTCCTAAGAAAATCTTATGTGCAGGAATGGCGGAAGTCCATTGCTTCCAACCATCTTCGAGATTTGAAATATCACCAGAAGTGTACTGGTAAGGAGGGTTGTTGTGGAATTGTACCCAAACAAAGTCGAAGAGGCCTGTGTTGAGTGCATTTCCAACATAAGCATCAGGAAAGGGACACTGTGGAGCAGCAGTCAAGTAAACTTTCTTGCCCTTCTTGCTGTACCCGGAAAGGTACCTCGCGAGGTCATCCCAATATTGATCAGTCCCTCCTTCAATGTCAAAGTCGACTCCATCCAAAACAGCATCTCCCAACGGCCTTGAAGAGGACTGTCCTCCCAAGAAGTTGTTCCACAAGTAAGTAGCAACTTGGCGGGCATCGTCGGATGAAGCCAAAGAGTAGCTTCCTGCAGCTCCTCCTATGGAGAGTATGACCTTAATGCCTTTGGCCTGGCATGACTTGATCTCGGGGCTCAACTTGGTACATTCGTTGGTGGATGGGTCACAGTGACCGGCGAGGTTTATGGTAGGGGTTTGGCCATTACCAAATGATGAGAGGAAAGCTATGTTTACGAATTTGTAGTTCCCTGAAGCACATGTTTCCGCTAATGTGCCTTCATTCCCATTCTGGCCCCAATATATAGCAATTCCACCTGCATTGGATCCAACAGCCAGAAATAATAGCAATATTGTTATTGAAAATATAGACTTGGAAGCCATCTAACGCAGGCTTTAATTTGTTGAATTGTTTGTGAGAAATGTTATCTTTGCTCAATGATGAGGATATGAAGCATGAAAGTTGGGGATTCTTTTATAGAGGAAGAGACCTTAGTAATTGCCATAGCGTATTGTGCTAATGTTCATAAATTGAACCGTGGCATTACAGTCCCGTAGGTTTTCTTTGTTATTTTCTGTTTGGCTTCAACTTGCACATTTGTATTAATAAGGAATACGCTGTCTATATGCACTTGTCCATTAGTGCCCAAATCCATTTGTAACCAAAGGAAGTTGAATAGTAACTATATTATATGAAACTTTGTATGTGGGAATGGGATTAGGCTACAATTCTAAACCGATAATGAATCATTTTGGTTGTTGTCAGCCATCTTTGGGAGGAATATTGTTTTGGAACTATTTATATCTTCAGTTCCTCAATCAATCTTTTGGGATTTCTAGTTGCTAATTTTCATAAACCTCAGAGGGGAGGGAAAAAAAAAATTTGATTGGGAGGGCAAGTGCTACAATAATTTATAATTGTGTCTTTAACCAATCACTGTATATGTCTTTATAATTGTTAGAACAGTGCACAATAAGCAATGGATCGTATATCACAATTAATTGTAAATAGATATAAATATAATTACGAAATCAAATGACCAATGTAATTCAATCCTAATATATGAACAATTCTAAAATATATATATACCGAAATTAATTTGCTTGAAATCACACGAAGAAGGAATGAAATCACTGACTTGATGATTAATAGAGGCTTGCTTGCAGCAATTTCCTAAGACAAAAATTCATCCATACTCTTGTGCTTGTAGTTCCTTGGACTTCTATCTTGCAGGATACAACTATCAGATTCAAGTCGAAGTTCCTGCCAAACTCTACTATGTGTTTCTCTTTCAGAAGAAGGAGGGGGAGAGGAGAAGCGAAGCATACGTTCTATTTCTTCTCGTATTGCATATATAGACAATGGATGAACAGTTGCAACTGTTTGTTTAAATTCAAACTCAATCAACAGTTTGTTAAAGTAAAAATGAGATGGAATTGGTCTACTCATTTCATTTCATAGTCCCTTTATATAGGGAGAGGATTACAACGGAAATATGCATTACATTAAATACATTGAATGCTGATTGATCTTTAATCCTGCTGATTGATGGTAATCGTTGATTCCTTGATTCCCTCTCCGTTAGTTGCTTTGACGAATGCACATAATCTGTTTTTCCTTTAACACTCCCCCTTGTGCCAAGTCAAAGACGAAATGGTGCATGAGTTGTTGCCTCACTAAAAACCTTGCCAAGTAACAAAAAACCATGTGGGACAAAAAATACATCTTGGTCGAAGGAAAAGAGCACAACGCACCTTTTACATTTGAGTATGACATGTGTGTGTTAGACTCCCCCTGACGTCTACACCTCCCTCTGATGCTTACATTAATCAGGGGAGCTTGGAAAGTCTTCGCATTCTTATGCTTTTCACATGTTTCTCAAATATGGCCTTAGGCAATGATTTGGTGAAGAAATCTGCCACATTCTCCTCAGACCTTACTTGATTCACTTGAATCTTGAGGAGCGCCTGTTGTTGTTGATTGTAGAAAAACTTTGGCGATATGTGTTTTGTATTATCACCCTTGATATATCCTAGCTTCATATGTTCGATGCAAGCTGCATTATCTTCATAAATGCAAGTAGGGTCTTCAGTGGTAGAACTCAAACCACTAGTCCCTCGAATATGTGTGATGATAGCTCTTAACCATACACACTCACGAACCGCCTCATGTAGAGCGATGATCTCTGAGTGGTTCGAGGAGGTAGCCACAAGGGTTTGCTTGGTTGATCTCCAAGATATCGCCGTGTTCCCAATGGTAAATACATAACTAGTTTGGGAACGACCTTTATGTGGGTCAGAGAGATACCCAACATCAGCAAAACCAACCAAAACATCATTTGGCGTTTTGGTGTAGTGAGTGGCACTTTTGCCATCAATATTTCCTTCAGGGATTGCAGTTCCATCTGCGGTCCCTCTTGTCTCTCTGTAGGGAAAGAACAGTCCCAAGTCAATTGTTCCTTTTAGGTATCGAAAAATGTTCTTGATACCATTCCAGTGACGCTGCGTTGGCGCTGAGCTAAATCTAGCTAACAAGTTCACTGAGAATGCAATGTCTGGTCGAGTACATTGGGCTAAGTACAATAATGCGTCTATTGCACTTAGATAGGGAATTTCAGCTCCCAACACCTCTTCGTCATCTTCCTTTGGAGGAAATGGATCTTTCCTGCTTGCATCCAAACTTCGACCGATCATGGGAGTGCTAGCAGGATGCGCTTTGTCCATGTTAAATCGCCTGAGCATCTTTTGGACATACGCAGACTGGTGGATTAGTATTCCACAAACTCGGTGTTCTAGTTCAAGGCCTAGACAGAATCGAGTTTTCCCAAGATCCTTCATCTCAAATTCGGATTTCAAGTAACTCGCAGTTTCTCTTATTTCATCAAGAGTACCTATTATGTTCATATCATCGACATATACTGCTACAATTGCAAATCCGGAACTTGTTTTCTTTATGAATACGTAGGGGCATAATTCATCGTTCTTATATCCCTTCCCAATCAAGTAGTCACTTAGACGGGTATATCACATCCGCCTGGATTGTTTCAATATGTATAGTGAGCGTTTCAACCTAATTGCAAACGCACTCCGTGGTTTAGAGTCACTTGACTTGGGTAATGAAAGGCACTTTCATATATATATATATATATATATATATATGTTTCTGTTGAAGAATACAGAACGGGAACTAAGTGTGGATCATGATGGGGAGAGAGAGAGAGAGAAAGGGACACAAGCATGTATAGTGGTTCACCTTGCCCTTGAGGCAAGGCTACGTCCACTTAGATATTTTACTATGAGTGAGGTCAAGTGACCTTTGTAGTGATACAAGTTGGGGATCATGGATCCATCCTCTCTAAGAAGGGGAGGACTTCCTTTTATAGCTAAAGGAAGCCTCACTCTATTCTATATTCTCGATGTGGGACACAACATACATATTGCTTCTCTTGAAGTCTCTTGGAGAGAATGGGAGGGTAGCCTCCCTACAAAGTATCGGCCGACCTCCACCATAACGAGGTAGCTCGGGTGTCAGACTACCGGATGCATGTCGTAGGCGGGACTAGCCATGTCGCCGGGCCCACCTAAGAGGTCGTTGCTTATGCTTGGCGGTATGTAATATAAGCGGTATGTACAAGTCCCCCAAGTCCCCGAGTAAGAGGAGCTTCTTGGTTGGGGAGTTTAAATGTGATGCCGCCAAGTATAAGTGATGACCTCGTTGAATGCCATACCCATAATAGTCCCCCCACTCCGTAAGTAAGAAGGGACTCTACGGGTATGTTGGTCCCCCGGGGCCTTCATCAAGCTAGTACCTGCAAAGAAGATGAGAGTGCACAAAAAGCATATTGATTGCGCCAGGGCAATCGAAGTGACATTTAAGTTAAATGCATCAAGGTGCATGAACGTGTATGAGATGCATGATGCAAAGATGTGTGATGAACACGGTAAGACATAAAATATGTAAATGTTGTATGCACGTGATGCACATGTGTTAGGATCGGGAGTGTTATTACTCGTCGAGTCCCCCAAGTCACATAGTTAGTAAAACGGGAATTTGGACTTAGATATTGTTCGACGATGTCGGTGAGGCTAAGAATGGAGCTCCGGTATCGAAGTTATGTGTCATACTAGCGAGATTATGGCAAGACCATGATAGTCCCCCGAGTATGAGCGTGTAAGAATTGCGCTCGCTCGAATTGAGCGAGCAGTGGGTTGTGTGAGTTTTGTCCTAAGGTTTTATTAATGGGATGAAAAAGAAATTTAATTGTTGCGATCAACAATAGGTGAAAAATTTCAATATTTCCATTAATAGACCATAGCACGAAAAGTATGAGCGTGAAGCCCGATGATAGTCCCGGTCGGGTACTATCTCTACTTGTGATAAGTGGTATGAATAAGTCCCCCAAGTGTACAGAACGCTCGGGAGGTGAGATGACTCAAAAGCAAGGGACTGGACCTTGGCTTACCCCACCTTCGGTACCAAGTGGGGCTTTCTGAAGGCTTGAGCTATTGTACCCAATGGGGTAGAATGAGGATTTGGGTCCCTAATACCCGGAAGGGTAAATGAGGACTTGAGCCTCTGATACCCGGAAGGGTAGATTGAGGACTTGGGGGTACCTCGCCCGGGGCAAGGATTTGGATGCAAGGGACTGGACCTTGGCTTTTGTAAGGGAGCTACCCTTTAGTGATCCCATTGGGATACCTCGCTCGAGTAGAGGATTTATGAGGGCCTGTAAGCCTCATGTGCCCGGTGGGGTAGATAGGCTTGAGCCTTAGCACCCTGTGGAGTAGATGAGGGTCTGAACCTCGTGACCCGGTGGGGTCATGTGAGGGCATGAGCCTCCTTAACCCAATGGGGTTGAATGAGGGCTGGTAGGCCTCCTTTACCTGGTGGCGTGGCCCCGGGTAGAATGATGTAACCTCGTTGGGGTAACCAGTGGCTTTGGCGTCCGGTACCCGGTGGCGTGGCCTTAGGTAGAATGAGGATTTGTGCCTCTTAACCCCGTTGGGGTACCTCGCCGATTGGAGAGGATTTATGTAAGGATATGACCTTAGCTTACCCCTTGGGAGTACCGCACTCGGAGTGAGGATTTCAAGTGCTGCACATTGTTTAGTGTTACATGCACACATGTAGTAAGTTTAATTGACGGGCAATTAAATAAAGCATGACATAAGTATGTAGGCATAACGAATATGCTAGTTATAGTAATCGCTATTAAAGCATGTAAAGCGTTGCAGTAGCTCAAAGTGAAAGAGCATAAATGAGAACTTATCTGGAGCCGTGACGAAGTGGTATAAATATTGTAAAGTATTGGAGTGGCTCATATGTAGGATTCCATATCGGCTAGCGAGTACCAATAGTTTATTTAGCCTCGCTCATTTGTACAAGCAGGTGCTCGGTTGGAATGATTGTACTTCACCAAAAATAAATAGGCGATTAGCGGTTTGTTTATATTGTTTAATTGGCGAATTACATATAATTTGCTTGTGTACTGTGAACATGTAATGCTGGTGATATGCAAACATAAGTAGTGTAGTCACATTTTGCATGTATTCATATAAATGTCATGGGAAAAGGAAGCCACCGACATGAGCAAAGCATGTTTGACATATCATGATAATGGAACATTTAATTTTGATATAGTAAACCATGGTTGATGTAGTAAGAATGGTTGTATGTCGCGTAGTGGTGTGCAGTTATGTATGTAAAACAAGAACATAATTAAGTGGCATGATAAATGTGTTCCTGAGCTAGCAGTCATATTTAACCATACATGTTGTTGATATGTGGTACCGGTAGTATGCTACCATGTGTACAGGTGAGATAGCATGTTTGAATTACGTGTCATAGAGTTGATCATGCTTGACATGAACTCGTCCCGGGTGAAAAGGAATCACATGCATAATCAACATATATTTGTCCTGACTAGTCTGGCAACATACAATAACTTGGACTTGGTATGCATGGGTCCAATCATTGACACGTAAACAATTATGAGTGCACATTGCACGCAATTGTGCATATAATTGTGTATGCATGTGGTGATATGGTTCAGACGTGAATTATGGTGCGAGAACGAAGTTGGAAGAAGGAAACAGCTACACTTCCACATTGCAATCAAGTAATTCGGAAGTGCGTGTCAATATTGTAAGTATTCAGTTCATGCAGCCAATAGGAAAGAATATGAGATATTTGCATGTTAACATCGTGTTAGACGTGTGTACATATAGGGAGTGCTGATCTGCAATAAAATAGAGAGGAGAGACATAACTTATCGAAGGGTGGTGCGTCTGGGTTGATAGAAGCTGAAGGGAAGGGGCTGCTGCAAATGGGAGCTCCGGTACTGAACTCCAAGCTTCAAGTATGGCAAAGTACTCTCTTGATCAAAGTACAGAGTAGTAGTTATAGAGAAATCTGATGAGATGTGCAGGTGCTGCCGGAGTGGGCCACCGGGAGAACTCAAAAACTGCCATGGGTGCAAAGAGAAGATTTTTGTTTTTTTATTGGAATCGGTATCGGTGAGGCAGCAGGTACCGGTGAGGGCAGCAAGTACCATCGAGGTTCTCGTTACCAAGAAGCTGGGATTTTTCTTGGGTTTGAACCGAGAAAGCGCAGCGAGTGCCGGAGACCGCTAGACCAAGAAGTCGTCGAATATTTTTTTTTTTGGGTGTAAACGACCAGGTACCAAGAGCTGGACGAGAGGTGCCGCTTGAGATACTGGTGTTTCCTTCTGTGCTCGGAGAGCGTGAGCTAGTGCCCGGTCGAAAGCACTTTCTGATCTACCAGTTTGAGCCGTGGAACCAGCGGGTGTCGGAGGCTCTTTTTTTTTTTTGTAGCAGAACATACTTAGAAACGAGTTGGGTTAGTGAGACCACGACGGGTGCTCAGATGTGTGGCTGTTGGGTTTGACCCGGGAAGGCTCAGTGTCGAGAGTTGAGGATGATTACCGGATGGCCACCGAGAGGAAGTACCGGGTTGGTATGCATTTGAATCCGGGAATTGTTGTGCCTTGACTCGGTCAAGTAACCGGTACCATGGTTGAGCAATGGTGAGTCTTCGAGTCTCGGAGCTTGTACATCTAGGCAAATTGAGAGAAGGTACCGGTCGGGACGTCCGCAGCTCAGCCTGGGTTGAAGACGATGGTTATCATCGGGAACAATAGATCCTGTGGAAGTGGTACCGGGTATCGGAGACTCAAAATTGGACTGCAGAGGTGGGAAATGATTGTTCCCGGATTGAGGAGGTTTACATGGCAGGGGTACCTGTGATGGCCTGGATGGTATGGGTGAGTCACCTGAAGAAGGAACTTTGGGGTCCAGGTTGTGATGAGTTTCTAGAGGAGGAGAGCGGTACGGGAGTTGATGACTCAGCCTAGGAAGCATGGCTGCCCAGATTACTTCTGAAGTGCGGTACCGATGAAGTTAAAATGGGTGATGCCGAGAAGATTATGAACCCAAAAGGGTCCAGGTAGACATCAAAGTCCCGGATGGACTAGCTGCCCCGGGAGTAGAAGTTAATTGCCGGGAACGACAGGTGAGGCTATCGGAATAGGTCTCCGGTGGTTTGTTCTCGGGTGGTCACCGGGATGCTGGGCGCTGCCAGATTGACCACTGGAAGTAAGGCCGTGGAACCAGGAAAGTGATTTCGGGCGAACTAAGTAGTTTTCTTCCATTTTGGATCCCGGTGAGGACAACGAGATGAGGACATGTATCATGTATTGGGAACCTTCCTCAGTTGGGACTCTTAAGGTGATGAGGTTGTTGGCGAGTCATCGAGACAGATGTTAGGTCTCAGAGTTGATGTTGTCGGAGGCTCATCGTGACTTGCTGGCGAGAACTACAAGAGATCAGATACCGGAACAAGTCAGTGTGCGCAGGGAGTAGAGCCTGGGAGAGTGCTGATATTGAGTCAACGGGGTGTCAGAGGGTCACGGAAGGTGATGATGCTTCCGGGTTCTCGGGTGTCGTTATCGAGACATGAAGCTTCTAGGGAGTGCATGGGTGCCTGCTACTTTGGTCTCCAGATTAAGTTTCAAAGTACCGGGCGGGTTCAACGAAGGTTGAAGTCTCCGAGATGAGGTGGTGTGCAAGACTTGCTACCCAGGTATGTATAGGTGCAAGTGGCCTTGATTCCTAGATGGGTGGTGTCATGTTGCATGGCAGAGGGATGGATAGAGGTACCGGGAGGTGTGCGTACCCGCTGACTCGTTAGAGTCCAGGAGAAGAGTGGAACTTGGGAGTGGGATGTGTACGTACCCACTGACAATTGTAGTACCCGGAGACTCGTAGTACCCGGAGGATCCGGTACCCGGAGAATAATGTACCCTGAGGCTCGTGGTACCCGGAGGCTCGTGTACCCGGATGGCTCTTGCTCAAGGTTGGAGGTTCATACCCAAACTTAGGCCCCTCCTTCTAGCGCCAATGTTTCTGTTGAAGAATACGGAACGGGAACTAAGTGTGGATCATGATGGGGAGAGAGAGAGAGAGAAAGGGACACAAGCATGTATAGTGATTCACCTTGCCCTTGAGGCAAGGCTACGTCCACTTAGATATTTTACTATGAGTGAGGTCAAGTGACCTTTGTAGTGATACAAGTTGGGGATCATGGATCCATCCTCTCTAAGAAGGGGAGGACTTCCTTTTATAGCTAAAGGAAGCCTCACTCTATTCTATATTCTCGATGTGGGACACAACATACATATTGCTTCTCTTGAAGCCTCTTGAAGAGAATGGGAGGGTAGCCTCCCTACAAAGTATCGGCCGACCTCCACCATAACGAGGTAGCTCGGGTGTCGGACTACCGGATTCATGTCGTAGGCGGGACTAGCCATGTCGCCGGGCCCACCTAAGAGGTCGTTGCTTATGCTTGGCGGTATGTAATATAAGCGGTATGTACAATATATATATATATATATATATATAATCTCTCTCTGAATCTAGATCCCCATAGAGATATGCAGTCACCACATCCATGAGCTGCATTTCCAGTCCTTCGGAAACTACTAGGCTAACTAAGTAGCGGAACGTTATAACGTCCATTACGGGAGAGTATATCTCCTCGTAGTCAATTCCAGGGCGTCGGGAGAAACCTTGTGCCACAAGGCGAGCCTTGTCCCTCAGGACTTCATTCTTCTCATTACGCTTTCTAACAAAGACCCATTTATGTCCTACAAGCTTTACACTTGGTGGGGTTAGCACTACCGGACCAAATACCTGTCTCTTTGTCAGAGAATCTAATTCTGTCTGGATTGCTTCTTTCCATTTTGGCCAATCTGCTCTTTGTTGACATTCTGCAACAGAGCGTGGTTCGATATCATCGTGCTCTATGATTTCTTGAGCAACAGTGTATGTAAATACATCATCAATGTGTATGGAAGATCTTTCTATCAGCTCATATGCACTCTCATAATCCATTGAGATTTCTTTGTTCTCTGGAATCATTTCAAACATCGAAACATCCTCCAGTATTGATTCATGGACATAACTATAATCAGAGACAATCTCATGAGAGGGATTCTCTACATTGATGATTAATGGATCAGTTTGTGCCCTACTCGCCCTCTTCTTCCTTGGGTGAGTGTCAATCGGACCAAGTGGCCTCCCCCTCTTCCTTTGAGGAGCCACGGCCTCAACCAGACCTCCACTAAGTGTGGTTGTAGTGCCTCTATCTACGGCACCGTGCCCCTTGTTGAGGACTTCTAACCTTGCAGGCACATTTGCAGTTGGTATATGTGATATCGTCACTTTTGCGATATCAGTAAACGCATCAGGCATCGAATCTGCTACGTTCTGAAGATCGACTATTCTTTTCACTTCACTTTCACATTGTGAAGTGCGGGGATCAAAATGAGACAGAGTGGAAACAAACCACGACAATTCCTGTCGTTCCCTTGGAAAATGCTTTTTCCTATCTCCCCCTAGCGACGGGAAGACTGTCTCATCAAAGTGACAATCCGCAAATCTAGCGGTAAAGAGATCGCCTATCAAGGGTTCCAAATAGCGGATAATCGTTGGAGATTCGTATCCAACATAAATACTTAATCGTCTCTGAGGACCCATTTTAGTGCGCTGTGGGGGCGCAATAGGCACATATACTGCGCAACCAAATATACACAAGTGTGAAATGTCAGGCTCATATCCAGTTACCAACTGGTACGCAGAAAATGGTTGGCTAGCAGTGGGTATGAAACGAATGAGTAAAGCTGCGTGCAATATTGCATAACCTCATGCATATATAGGCAAGTTGGTGCGCATTACCAATGCTCTAGCCACCATCTGTAGCCTTTTGATGGTGGCTTCTGCGAGACCATTTTGTGTATGCACATGGGGTAGAGGATGCTCTACATCGATCCCAATAGACATGCAATAATCATCAAATGCTTTTGATGTAAAATCTCCAGCATTATCAAAAGCCTTATAGACTTGATAGGGTGATCATGGTGGTGAGCCCTTAAGCGTATAATCTGTGCTAGGAGTTTTGCAAATGCAGCATTTCTTGTGGACAATAAAACGACATGTGACCAGCGTGTCGAGGCATCCACCAGAACCATAAAGTACTTGAATGGTCCGCATTCTGGATGGATAGGTCCACAGATATCTCCTTGTATCCTTTGTAAGAATGAAATGTTTTGTTTTGTATCTTTAGCATAGGAAGGTCTCGATCCAGTTTTTGCTAAAGAGCAGACTTTGCAAAACAAGTGATGTGCCTTTGAAATAGTCAATGAGGCATAATGGGAGGGAGGTAGTGCTTCTGGTACTTCAGAAGGTAATGGCTGCATTTGAACAATACGAGGACCGACACCTTTCAGTGTGGCAGATTTTTCTCCCATTTTAGTTTTCACTCGAAAGAAAGGATGTCCGTGTGAGTTCTTCAAAATACGGATCATCATGTCACGACTAGGGTGCCCTAGGCGGTCATGCCAAAGCCTATATGAGTCAGTGTCCCATTTTCATTGTTGGTGACAACATATGATTCAATGATCTGAATCGTAGTGAGATACAGTCCACTAGATTGACTCATAAGTTTCTCTAAAATGCGTTTCCTTCCACATTCATTAGAGGTAATATAAGTGTATTCAGTTCTATTCTCACAGTGTGTTTCTACATGATAACCTTTGGCACGAATATCTTTGAAACTTAACAAGGTTCAATTAGCTCTTGGTGCATATAGAGCGTCTGTGACTTTAAATGTTGTACCATTAGGCAGCAAAAATTTGGCAGTTCCTCGCCCTTTTATTACTTGTGATGATCCAATCATCGTAGTCACAGAGGAATTATAGGCTATTAATTCAATAAATAATTGCCTATTCCTTAATATGGTGTGGGTAGTCCCACAATCAACTAAACACTCAAGTTCTCCTCGATTCATTCCTACAAATAAATGGGAGGTATTATTAATTTTGAAAATAGAACTCATATTCTTTAGAGCATGTCTATTTTAGTAGAATGATAATAATTTTTTTTCATTCTAATAATTTTTCTCTAGATGTATTGCTTTACATCTTTATAGTGCTTTTTCGAACCATGTGAATATGTGTAGTACATAAAAATCGAATAAATTCAATACTTCAGAATAAAATCCGAAACTTATTAATAAGCCAATAATAATCAAATCAAGGTCTTGTTCAGAAATCTAATTCATCAAACGATTATTGAAATAAACTTTAAGACTACGTAATAGTCTAATTAAAAATGAGGCATTATGCCTTCACAACTGTTTTTGGAAAATAAAATAAATAAAGCAGATCAGTCAAAATCTGAAGCATCCATTGACTGAGCAAGTTCCTTGTTGCCATTGAAGTCTGCAATTGTGAGGTTGACGTCTGGGTCATTGCCTCCTTCTTCCATATAGTGAGCCTCTTGTTCTTTAGACTCATACCTCTTGTAATTGGTTGCTACTCTGTTGCTTGCTTGACAGTTCTTGTACCAATGCCCCATGACTCCACACCTATAGCATGGTTCATTGCCAACTCTACCCTGTTTGACTGAAGGGTTCTTAGGTGCCCTTTGCACCTTGTTTCCATGACCACTAGGGCCAGCACCACCATCTCTGCGCCATACATTGGGAGGGCCTCCACGGCCCATACCACGACCCCCACGTCCCGTGCCACGTGGTGCATTGTTGCCATGTGGGTAGGGATCAGCACGTCCAACCCCCTTTACATTGGGGTCTTTCCACCTTTGACTTTGTCATAATTAGCCTCAGGAATTTTCTTTGTCCCAACGAGCCTGACATTGTTGCTCAAAAGAACCTCATTGTGCCTCTCAGCCACTTACAGTAGGTTAATCAACATGTTAAAGGTTGTGATTTTTCTGTTATCATGCTCCAGCCTATACTGGTTCGCTAGTATAATTGCTGAAGTAGGAAAAGTCGAAAGAGTCTTCTGGATCATATCATCTTCTGTGAGTTCCTTTCCACAGAAATTTAGACGTGCTTTTAGGCGCAACATATCCTTGTTGAAGTCATTTACCCTTTTATAGTGAAGCAAGCGGATTTCATTCCACTGAACGGTCAGTTTTGGGAGCAATGTGTCATGAATGTTCCCAAAACGTCCCTTAAGGGCATCCCACAGTTCTTTGGGTGTCTTCAACTGAAGGTATTCCCAACGGAGGCTAGGATCAATATGTCACCTCAGAAACATTAAGGCATTTGCTTTCACCTTGTCAGACGGTCCATTGTCTTTGGGGTCGGTAATGGTGGCAGTGTAATCTCTTGCCACAAAGGTAGTTTGTACATCGGAAACCCAACGGTGGTACTCAAGTCCTTCTGAGTCCAAAATGTCAAATTCAGGTCGAGATGGATCAGCCATCTACATAAACAAGAGAGAAGAAATAAATTACGCAGTCATAAAGACATCCACATGAATTATTTTCCAAAAATATGAATTAGATTTCAAGACCAAGATTCGTAATGGTCACATTTTTTTCGATGCTATGTGAAAATACTTTATCACAGTAAGTATGTATTTATAATGCGCATGAACTTTCATTATCATGGCAAAACGCAATTCTTTTTGTATAACATTCTAAACAAGTAATAATCGTAGCATGTAAAAACATTGCATATATTAAAATAAATTACATGGCATGCTCAAATTTCACAAATGTATATCAAAATATATGTTACACATAATAATAGCAATAATATATCATGCGTAAATTAAGATATAAATAATAGCATAATAGAAAGGCATGCTTAGGAGTAATTATATAAACGTAAATAAAAATCACAAGACATGCTCAAAATCTCATAAATAATATATAACAAAAAGTGTAAACAATAAAATATATAATCATGCTTAAAGATAATCATATAAAGAATAAATAACATGGCATGCCTTAAAAGGATTAAAATTATCTAACTAAACATGCTCAATAACAAAATATAATAAAGATATAAACAATAAGGTATAAAGCATAGAAAATATAAATAAAATTCACATGCTTGACTAAAATCATAAAATAAAATAAAATAAAGAAAACATACTTGATTTCGAGAAAACAAAACGATCCTACTGCACGCGCGTGTTGATGCAGACGTGCGTAGCGATGTTTACCTTTTTTTTTTTGTTCTGTCTTTTCTGGGCCGGGATTCCTTTTCTTCTGGGCAGCAGGGCCTGTTTCTTTGGCCGAGATTTTTTTTTAATGTTTTTTTTTTGTTCTGGGCCTTCTGTTCTTTGGGCCCTTTTTTTTTTGGATTGGGATTTTTTTTTCTGGGCCAGGTCCTAACTTCGGCCCGAGTTACCTCTTTTTTTTTTTTTCTCTCTCTTCTTCCTCCTCCTGCTTTCCTTCCTTCTGGTTTGCAGAATTGCAGGAACTGCTGGGGGCGCGCCAAGCAGGGATCAGGGATCGGGGATGCGCGCGGAGGCTGGGGCGCGCTGGGATGGGATCCGCAGGTGCCGGGGAGGGCGCTTGGCTGTTGGCGTGGGGCTTGCTACGTCATCGCCGATGTGGGTGCTGCGATAGTGGGGGGCAGACGAGTCCGATCTAGGTGCTGCAACGGTGGACTAATGCGGTGATGCGGGCTGGTGTCCGGATCGATCTGGAAATGCAGCAGGTACGGTCGTCCGGTGGGTTGCAGAAATCGATCGGTGCTGGGGCTGGGCTGCAGCGTTGGGATTGGGCTGCGATCGGTGCTGGGTTGCAGGGATCTGCAGGTGGGAGGCAGCAACGATGGGTGGAGACTGGGCTGTGGTCCTGCTGTTGGGTGCGGAGATCAAATGCCCTTGGTTAGGTGCAGTGAGGCCGCGAAGGGGTTGAGGCGGGATTTCTCGATGCTACATGGTGCAGAGCACACTGCAAGAGGCTAGAAGCGTGGCCTGGTGAGGTGATGATAGCAGAGGGTGGGGCTGCTGCACGAGGAAGAAATTTTTTTTTTTTTTTTAATCTCTGGTGGCGGCAGAATAAGAAGAAAATGTTTTTTTTTAATCTCTGGTGGCGGCAGAATAAGAAGAAAATGTTTTTTTTTTCTTTGGCTATTGGCTCTGAGGGTGCTGATAACGTGTTAAAGTAAAAATGAGATGGAATTGGTCTACTCATTTCATTTCATAGTCCCTTCATATAAGGAGAGGATTACAACGGAAATATGCATTACATTAAATACATTGAATGCTGATTGATCTTTAATCGTGCTGATTGATGGTAATCGTTGATTCCTTGATTCCCTCTCCGTCAGCTGCTTTGACAAAGGCACATAATCTGTTTTTCCTTTAACACAGTTGTAATTGTTGATAACTGATGTTTGGACATTTACCCGAAAATCAAACAAGAAACAAAAACAAAATGCAAAAAGGAATTTATTTTTGTTTTGGCCCAAGGCCCATCTTTGATATATATATATATATATATATATATATATATATATTTACAATATGGCATAGGTCAACATTCCACCCAATATTGGGCCTTGCCTCTCTTTGTCCATTTAATAGGTGTTGCAAGGCAACACTTATATTCCTTAAGAGCAACTCCAACAGCTTCTCTACAATTTTTGTAGGGACAATGATAAAAGAGGTCATTGTAAAGTGCTTTATTATAATTCAGACACCACAAATGTCCCAATGATAATTAAGGTCACCTCTTTACAACCTGACACTGAAAATACAAATAATTACAAAGACTGCCACTGACAGCCCTCTTTCTCTACCCCTCCCGTTACCCAAGCTCGTCCAAACCATTATCCATCAAACTCGACCTTGCCAAAATCTCTCTCTCTCTCTCCCTCCCTCCCTCCCTCCCAATATGATAATGCGATTGCAATCACCGCGATCTGAGTCGCCGTTTCCAATTCATCGGGGTTTGATTAGACTAGGGCTCTACGACAGTGCGGCGGCGGAGGAGGCGACCTAGGTTGGTGTTTGAGTTTCTGGAATTATGTTGATGGCGGAGAAGAGTTCTAATTGGAGTGCCACCGGTGGATTTGCCGCCGAGGATTTCGACGGCGAGGACATGTCGATCGACCTTGATACATTCTATTGCCTTCTTGTAATTATCTGAATTGGTATTTCATCGTTGTATTTTGATTTAATACTTCGAAGATGCTTAGTTCTATAACAACACGATGTGATTTGATTTTGCTAATTTGTTTTTTTGTTGATTATGTGGAAATTCAGTCTGTAATTGATATTGAATTATAGGTTTCATTTCGCTAATCGTCAGGAAATTATTGGATACAAGAGTGTGTCGTTGTGTATATGACGATCAATAGAAAAGATTCCACATGGTTTACTAACAGCTGCGTTCTATTGTTACGTTTTTCTTTTGCTTCTATTTCCATCAAAGATGGTCATAGTTCTTTGAAGGACAATGATATAGGGATTCATAAACAAATTTGATCAACAATATATCCAAATTCACTCAAATGGTACAGATGTTTCAAATAAAACAAATCCATCATCTGTCAATTACATGAGCTTCTGTTTGGTATATTTGTCTGTTATTAGATACTTGCTGAGGAAAAGTAAGTATCTAGCTGCTTCCCACATGTTTTGACTTGCCAATTTTAGACTGCAAAATAATTTTTTACTTCAACTAGTTTCTGTCACAGTGATTGCTGACATATATTCTTCTAAAATGCCTTTGATATTCTGCTTTTGTAAAAGCTTTAGATATTGCATGCATACAACAAAGGCTGTTTTCATGGTACCCAAAGACGCCGCTGTCTAGTAAATGCAACAAGATTTCAAGGTCTATGCCCTTAATTTTTAGCACCCTTATGTTACTTCTTTATGCTATTTGATACTCTTACTGATCTATTAATTGCTTACTATAAGCCGAAATACTAATAGAAGAATGTACAATAGAGAAAAAAGGAAAGACAAGGAGTTCTTTAGCATGCAAGGCTATTGCTATGTCTGTTTGTAGTTCATGCTTTGTTTTTGTGTGTGTGTCCATCTTATTTTGTCGCTATTTCATGATTTCATTTCATATGGTATTGTGTGTTAATACCCATTTGCAATGGAAGTACAATTAGTTAGTTTATCCATTATATGACAGCATAACACAATATGCATATAGATAATAAACTTCACGGACCCTCATTTGAAGATGAAAGACTATGTTGAATGACCATGCCTTCAAATAACCCTCTTTGCCATAACCAGACCCTGTTTTGCATTTTTTTTCTTTTTTGATGCACTGAGTAGATATTAAATCTATACTAGGTTTGATGCTGAAATATGCATATAAGTTGAGATGTTCATGTCAGTTACATCCAATTCAGGTCACTGGCTAACTCATTGGTCGGGTCACTGTTAACCTCAAGTCATTGGCCATGTGACTGGCCAAGTTACTGACCATGTCATTGATCATGTAACTGTTAAAGTCACTGATGATCTTCTTATTTTCACAATTTTGTACAGGGTATACAAACAGAGGACACAGGGCTGGGTAAAAGAAAACATGGGGAAGAAAGTGAAGAAGAAGCAGAAATTCTAGCGAGGAAGAAAAATGATATGCAGAAGAGTAATAAGGACAGATGAAATTTTTAGAAATATGTTTAGGGCTTAGAATGCAATTGACTAGCCAGTGACCTGCCCAATTGTAAACTCCAGCTTACTAAATCAATTAGTTTTTTGTATCTTTTTGTGGTGTCACTGTTATGTTTAGTTTTTCTTAATGAAACATTATTGTTATAGATCTTTTGCAGCAATTCAAGTTTTAGACATCTTCTGAATTGACAAAGTCACTGTTACTGGCCGATATCATATTGCATGTCACTGGTTATGTCCAATGTTGATCATAAGTTAGTAGCGAAGTCACTGATCAAATCATTGACTAAGTCACTATTAACCTCAAGTCACTGGCCAAGTTACTGGCTAAGTTACAATTATAAACATGTCACTGTCAATCCCTGACCAAGTCATTGTTAAGCTCAAGTCTGCGGCAAAATCATTGACCATGTCACTGTTAAGCTCAAGTTTTTGGATTGCTTTACTATATATAATTTTGTTTGGAATGATATTTTGAAAGAAATTTATGTGCTTAGATACTTTCTAAAGTAACCGGCAAAGTTACATAGGAACTGAATGTCACTGAATCTCTGTGTAACTGTCTATGTAGCTGGACAAATCACTGTCCATGTAACTGATCATGTAGCTTTCCATGTGAAGTCATTGGCCAAGTCACTGTCTATGTAGCTGGCCAAGTCACTGTACATGTAGCTGGAAAGACAGTGACATGGACAGTTACTTGAGATTAACAGTGACTTTGGCAGTTATATGATCAGTGACTTAGTTAGTTACTTGAGGTTAATAGTTACCCAATGACTTGAAAATTCCAAAATATGTAAGTGACATGCAGTGTGACTTGGGTCAGTGACATGGATATAATAATGACATGACAAGTGACATGTTATTATCAGTGACTTGACCGGCGATTAACAGTGACATGGTCAGTTACTTGAGATTAACAGTGACTTTGACAGTTACATGATCACTGGTCAAGTTACTGGCCATGTTTCAATTATGAACATGTCATTAATCATGTCACTGTTAATTCCTGGTCAAGTCACTATTAATTTCAAGCCACTGGCTATGTCACTGGCCATTATGAACATGTCATAGTCAATCCCTGGTCAAAAGAAAAAGTGTACTACCACAAACAAAATTTAGCTAATTTCTCTCTTTATTCCAGCTATAAAAGTACACTTCAGATATAAAAGAATGAGTAATACAACATCAACATTATTCCATAGCCTCAAGCATTTTGGAGCAAATATAAAATTTCAAAATTCCCCTCCAATCCAATCGAGATGAGACAATCCTCATTATTTTTTCAGCTCTTCCATGGTATTGCTGGACTGGTTTCTGTGAGAAAATAAAGTTACTTTCTTATTAAAGTCTAACTAGTATTAAAAGGGAGAATGTAAAGAACATCTAGGGTGTCAAATCTCACCATAAATTATATTCCAAGACAATGTTGCATTGCATTACCATATGATGGATCCTCTATCCATTCAACTAGGCTTTCTCTACTTGAAGGTTATACAAAAGTTAATACAAGAACTAAATATGAGTCTGATTATAGATTTTTAGTAATATGACAGGCAATAGCCATATGAAAAAGCTACAGAGTCAATAGCCATATGAAAAATCTGTTTGTAACTGCAGGCTTTCAAGCAAGAGATGAAGTAGGTCCAAGCATCGGAGAAGTTTCAAAAGGTCAATGATTGTATATCAATGTAGAGAATCCTTGCAGATATATATCTCACTTCAACTCTAGCTATTGGCATAGTTCAAAGTTAATACAGAACACCATTCCAATTCTTTAACTATTTGATTTTGACATAAATCCTAGACATTGATACTGCTAAGTTTAGAAAGTCACCGACAATGTACTCCAACAAAAAGACAAATAAAACTTCTCAATTTGAAGATTGGAAATTGGGAATTACCTTCTGCAATTACAAGTCTTAAAGGTGAGGAACTTGAAGGTTTGACATGGTTATATATATTCCTGTTACAAGAAAGAAATGCAATTCATGTCATAAATCAAGACACATGACAGAAAATTTCAATGATATGAGAGAGAGGAAGAAAAAGAAAAGAAATAAGAAATTGAAATATTGTATGGTAAATATAGGAAGTCTTGCCTTGTGATAAGTAGTTGGTACAAGTGTATGATGTGTTTCAGTCCAAGCTATTTCAACATCTAGAGGAGGAGGTGTGTGGAATCCATATAAAATTGACCCGGTTTTTGTACCCTCAAGTTCATGTGCCTGTGTATACACAGAGCTAGTTTAGTGCACAATTAACAGCTGTAGCAGAAGGAAAAATCAAGAAAAAATGAGTAGATGACAGATCAAATGAGAACTATAAAATGAAATCAGGCAAATCACCTTAATGGTCTTAACAAAGAACGGATTAGTTCGTATGAGACTTGAGCAATTTGGGCCTAGTTGTAAATCGGCGGATCCAAAGAAACCAAGAATCAAAGTCATGGATGCTACAGGACCAAGTGAGGAACATCAAATCCCGAAATAATCCAAGCAAACCAATTCTCACATACACTGAGCTCAAGTCCTTAACAAAACTGAGTTCATTATATAACAACAACAAAATAATCATGAAACAATAGGACATGAAAAAACAAATTAGGCTTTTCTTGGCTGCTTGCATTATGTAAGGAAAACCCAATTCAGCAAAAATTGAAAATTGGGTTGTTTCAAACCCACTATATAAAATAAGCAAATCCAACTTTTTCTCAAATTCACACAACACAACCAAACGAATGCATCAAGATGTATTCGAAACATGAAGTAATTCTCAGAAGGCTATTCAAAGTGAGTTTACATAGCCAAAGAAGAAACATTCAGAAATATGCACCAGCAGACATCAATTTCAAGTGCAGCAGGGTGGTGGTAAAGGAATTGTTTCACTAATCAAACTATTAGTGATGATATCTCTCCTGTGAATCCTCTACAGTCTACTTTTTCTAGTCAACAAGCTATTAGTGAGGAGAGAATCACAAGAAGTTAATCATAAGATCACATATTAGTAAGTTACAGAACCAAATCTATATATCAAAGCACACAAAACTGCTAATTCTCTTCAAATCCTTCCTCAAATATTTGAAAATCAAAGTTAACTACCATCGCAGATCTTAAAACCTGAACCTCAAATTTCTCAATCTCAGTTGAAAATTCTACTAACTACTTGGGAAGTCTCCCAAAATACTAGAGTTCTAAGTATTCAATGCTCACGGAAACAACAAATTATCAATTCGAAGCAAGCAATATCAAGATGCATTGACGTAATCTCATTTAAAATACTGATCCATACCTAGACGTTCGTACCTGGATTGAAGATGAGATTCCAGCACCACTCGTCGATCGAAAAACAGATCAAGTCTTGCGCGCGTGAGAAGTAAAAGAATGGGTCGATTATGGTGAAGAGGTTGGGGTGGAAAACTTTGAGAAGCATTAAGCAATTTCATCACTATACAATGCCAAATATGCAAACCAAAGATAAACGGTGGAATCGAGGTTGAAATATTACCGGTTTGAGGTAGATGATGTCGTGAAGGTTATCGAGCTTCAAATTCCGGCGATCCTGAAAGTCATTCGCCATAGCCGCCATTGTTTGCTCACTGAAATTTGAACGCAGAGAGAGGAAGACGAATAGAGTAATGGAAGCTCCGAGACACAGAGGCTAAAACCTATGAGAGAGAGAGAGAGAGAGCTCCAACGGGGTCGTAATCAAAATGGAGAGAGGAATCAAAATGAAGAGAAGATTTGAGCTTTAAGGGTAGAACGGGAATCATCAAATTTAAAAACCGACATTTTTTAACATCACTTCATTATTCATAAGGACTAAATTGAAAACTAGGTGACCTTTTTATCATTTCACACTCTAATGTGACCTTTTTCGTCATTTCCCTTTACAGTAATCTATAAAATCTCCATATTCTTCTTTAAAATTTTGGAGTTTGCTGTAAATATAGAGAATTTGGTTTTCTCTCTCCTCACTTTCCCTAAAATAGAAATAGTTATAGGGAATCTGTTGGAGCAAAATAGGCTTATTTTTCCCTAAAGTAGAGAAAAATCAAAATATAGGAAATCTGTTGGAGTTGCTCTAAACCATTTCTTAGATGTGGGAGGGACTCTCACATGTTTCCAACAATAATATCTATGTACATTGTGTTAAATGCCGTTGTTAATCTGAACTACCTAGTTTAGAATCTTTTCTATATTTCTACAAATCTTTGTGACTTTGTCACCTAACAGCTACCTATCTGCAACTCTACATGCATGTAAATCTCAACCATCCGATTATGATAGGTGATATAATATATTTTGCATCAAGAATGTGCCAATGAACCCAATAATGATCGATGCAAAACAGAGTGTCACAGCAAGCTGAGTTGAACCACTTCCATTGAAAGGTTTGAAAAATCAAATGGTGGTGACTGAGATATCTGCATAGCCACCTGATCAAGGTCAACCTTTATTGTTGTGCAAAGATAACATGCATTACAAAAAAACCATTGAGGCCGAAAAGTCATGAAGTTGAAAATGTAATGTGAAAATACAAGGATGAACTTGTTTCTGGGTATTGGGAATTGATAGATACATTGCAATCCCTACTGGGCAGATAACCGAAATTCACACAGAAAAACAAAAATTTGATTATGCAGTGAAAACCTCAATTTGTGATTAAAAACAATACAGGGCTCTTACTCTTGAGAACCCAAAAGAAAATCGATCCGCATATGAAAAATTGTTTCCATTCACATATACATGTTTATATGAACCAGTATATATGTACTAAATGTGAAAAAATTAAGCAGCAATATTATGTACCTGTGATTAGAAATAAAGCAATGCAGAAAAGACCTCTAGTTGGAGATGAAAACTTTTCAACTGACATACTGCTAACCGCCTAAGGCCCCGTTTGGGATTGCTTCGCTTTTAAAAAAAAATCAGTTTTTGTTCAAAATTTTAGATTTTATTGTGTTTGGTAAATAAATAAAAAGCAGCTTTAATTGAAAGTTATAGGTCACTGGCAGCAGATTTTAGAAGCTGTTGTGGATCAAAACACACTCTGCAGTTGTTTTATGTACTGACAACACTTTTAAAAATATTATTTACCAAACACGAAACTATTTTAATTCACAGCTGATTATTCTCACAACACAGCAGCAGCAGCAATCCCAAACTAGCCCTAAGCTCAGTGGGGATTTTTTTGCTTGATGTGATTTTGGTCTGCCCTTTTTCTCTTTGTGGGGATGAATATTTATACGATTCATATTGTTTTGGGGGTTATTTTCTATCAATAAAGAAAATTGTTATTTAGTGGGTAAACATTTAAAATTTGGGTTTTTATCCATTTACCCCATTTTTAGAGATTTTTTTCCCACTTACCCCATTAAGTTTTTTTAATTCTCTCTAACCCAAAACACTCTAAGGATGTCTTCCCTAATACCCCATTAAGTGTTTTTTTTTTGTTTTTAATTTTTTTTAATACAATTTTACCCTCACCCCATTATTACTTAGAGAGTGAGAGAGAGAGAGAAAATGGAAGAAAGAGAAACCATAAGAGACTTCGCAGGAGCCGATCCCCGGTCACCGGCCGCCACCTACCGGATTTTTCTGAAAACCTCACCGGAAATGTCTATTGCCCCCAATAGACATTTATTATCCCTCACTAGAAAGGCAATAGACCTCTATTGGGGGTCTATTGCCCCCCAATAGAGGTCTATTGCCCATAATAGACATCTATTGCCTCTCAATAGAGGTCTATCAACCATGTATTGCCCTCCAATAGACGCTTATTGCCCTCCAATAGAACTTTCAGTAGCTGAAATGAGAACTAATATTCCTAAAATTAGACAAATAAAACTTTGATTAAAAAAAAAACGAAGAGATTATATTAATTTTAAAACTCCTATTGCCCCCCAATAGACGTCTACTACCCCCAATAGACATTCAAAAAAAAAATTCCCTTTCTCTCTGCCCCATTACATAAAAAAAAAAACGGAAGAGAGAAATTGATTTGGCCACCTAGAGAAATACTCTGGGCACCAAATCGAAGCAAACCCAGAAATCCGGCCAGACGTCACCGGTGGCTGTGCTTGCTGCTCTCTCCAATCCTCGAAATGCTAGCAAAATCCTCCTCAGTGAAAACGGCGTCGTTATAGGCCAAGAGTGAAGGTCGATCAATCCCGTTTTCTCCTCATCCACTATTCCACGTGCAATCGAGGCTGCAAATGGAGATGTGGTCCTCATCAATCTAGCCAAAGATGATCAGATCGGCTTTCTCCTCGTTGGCTGAGTAGTCGAGGTCTTAATCGGAGTTAGAGGTCGACGACGACGACAATTGAGCGGTCGAGATTGGAATCGGAATCGTTTGACTGCAGTCGAGGTCGACGGCGGTGAGAGAGAGAGAGAGTTGGTGACGACGCCGTGGTAGGCGGCCCGACTCTGGTAGTAGGCGGAGTTGGTGTCAGGGC
This sequence comes from Rosa lucieae, assembly GCA_024704745.1. Classification (NCBI taxonomy): domain Eukaryota; kingdom Viridiplantae; phylum Streptophyta; class Magnoliopsida; order Rosales; family Rosaceae; genus Rosa; species Rosa lucieae. The sequence continues at coordinate 27,689 of JANPXK010000872.1, forward strand.
TTTGCAGAGAGAGAGAGAGAGAGAGAGACAACAGAGTGGCGCGGTTGTAATTCTTTAATTTGGTTGAGGGCAAAATGGTAATTTGGTGTTAAATTGTGTATGTGGGAACAAAAATCTGTTGGTAGGGTAAGTGGGACAACTTTTGCTTATTTTGGTGCTTTGGGTCAAAGACCCTTAAAAATTTTTAGTCCACGAATCGAATTAAAATTGAATGCGTTTCCTAATTCATTGGTATTACACAACCTTGAATGTACGTGGAAAAAATTTCACTGAATTTTGAACGTTGAAAATCACTTTTAAAATTGTGAATAAAGTTGGTACATATTTTTGCTTTTACTCAAATATTTTTATTTAAATTTAGAAATAATTACATATTATTGTAAAATCTCTTTACACTAACATTCAATAATTAATAATATTCTATATATATAAAAAAATTATATGCTGTCTGAGTTGGGACTAACTTGATAAATTAATAATCTCCATTGAATTATAAAATATTCCAGCATTTCGTCTAGAATAATTTATAACAGTTAGCTAAAAAATATGTGACAAATTGACTATGACTGTATGAGGTTTTCTTACAATATGAATAAAGAGTAAATAGAGTCGGGTTACATATCGAGTTATCTTTCTATTATGTCACTGCTATGTCAAAAGCAAATAGAGTCTCCAATAGAGCGCTCTTTGCTAGTTGGTGCCTAGTTGAATCTAATTATTTGGTAAAAACTCCTGATAGTATTACATGACGTTCTTTAGATGCTTATTGTAATAAGGGGTTTAGGCTCAATGTTCCCTCTTATATTCGACAGTTTCATTAATCAAGGTTTGAGGGCAGCACACCAATCATTTATTCAAAAAAAAAAAAGAAGGAATAAAGAGTAAATTGAATACATTGAATCGTTATGCTAATTATAATTCAATGAATTCTTAATAATTGGTTATATATAGATATAGTAATTTAGATCTTAATTTGGTCTTGATGTGATAAATCAAATTATAATTCAATGAATTCTTAATTGGTTATATATAGAGATAGTAATTTAGATCTTAATTTGACGAAGTGGTGTTAGCTCAGTGGTTAGAGCACCCACTACCTATGTACGAAGTCATGGGTTTGAGTCACCATGGGGGCAGGAGTGAAATCTTTTGATTCTCTTTTAAAAAAATGATTTATAAATAAAAAAAAAAATTTAGATCTTAATTTGGTCTTGACTCTTGATGTGATCAATCAAATTCATCGAACCTTATGTATAATATGTCAACTATTTAGCCAAAAAAATTAAAAAAATCTTTGTGATTAATAATTATTAATTTATCGTTCGATAAATTGATATCCGGCTAAATCAAATATAATTTAGGTGTGGTCTAAGGATAATTATATAATAACAAATTACATATAAGTTATTGACAAAAGATAACTTAACAAATAAATCATTAAAAGATTAAATTAAACATATAAGGACTAAATCTTACAAATAAGGACAATGTGCTCTCCACTTGCCACATGTCATGAGTTAATTTACCTTTTTACCCGTAACTACTTCTTTTGACTTCTAATCCCTTTATAAGGATTAAATCCCTTTATAAGGATTAAATCTTACAAATAAGGACAATTTGCTCTCCACTTGCCACATGTCATGGGCTAATTTTTTTTTTTACCATTAACTACTACTTTTGGCTTCTAATTCCTTTTTGTTACTTTTTTTTTAGAATAATCCATTTATGTTATTTTTTTTTGAGAATAATCTATTTATGTTACATTTTTTTTTTAGAATAATATTTTTATGGTACTTTTTTTTCATAACTTAGCTTTAGCGACATTTTAAACTCTCCAAAATATCTTCAAAACTAGTTTTAGATACGAATATTTACCCCATATATCAAAACTTCCATCTAATTTTCTAAATTTTAATTTGCGCAAAATATCCATTGAAATTTCCACAATTTTGAAGTACCAAAAATTTCTAAACTTCATCTCACTAGTACGTTTCCCAACACAAATCCCCTCTTCCTGTAATGCACTCGTCATCACGTAATCCTGCTACTGCACTCGTCAAATCCTGCTACTGTACTCGCTGCACTCATACTCGTCCAGTTCTGCTACTGCACTTGTACTCGTGTGCTGCTCTTGCACTCGTCATCGCCTAATTCTGCTACTGCACTGGTCTCATCCTGCTACTGCACTTGTCATCGCCACTCGTTGCACTCATACTCGTCCAGTTATGCTACTGCCCTCGTACTCATGTTCTGCTCCTACACTCGTCATCGCTTAATCCTACTACTGCACTCGCTGCAGTCATTCTCGTCCAATTTTGCTACTGCACTCATAATCGCCGAATCCTGCTACTGTACTCGTCCAATCCTGCTACTGCACTTGTCATCGCTTAATCCTGATACTACACTCATACTCGTCCAGTTATGCTACTGCCCTCGTACTCGTGTTCTGCTACTGCACTCGTCATCGCCTAATCCTGCTAATGAACTCGTCCAATCCTGCTACTGCACTTACTGAACTCATACTCGTCCAGTTCTGCTACTGGCCTCGTACTCGTGTTCTGCTACAGCACTTGTTACACTCATACTTGCAGAATTAATGAACAAGAAATCTTTTTTTTTTTTAGAAGAACAAGAAATCTTAAGACTTGATAATTATGTACATATACATCATACGCAGAATTAACCTTGCAAAACCTATTAAAGATTTCATTTTCATAACACTAAATAACCACCTTGAAGTTGAAATGCTCAATTAATAGCATCCAGTAAGCAATCCCTCCACTCAAAATTGATAATTATCTAGATCGATCAATCAATCAATGCATTATACTACTTTTTTTTTTTTAACAATAGTTACTGAATCATCATTGCAACATTATACTGCTTGTATCAATCCTCACAAACAAACAAATTCTAGATCTAGAACAAAAAAAAAAGCAATTGCATTTGAGGTAAAATTGAAAAACAAACCCTCATGAATTGATACTGTGGAAACCACGAATCTGAGAAAGCCAAACCATAAAGAAAAATAGCCAGCACAAAAAAAAAAAAAAAAGGTGATAGAGAATAAACCCATCACAAAAACAACCACACACCCCAAAATCAAACCATAAAGGCATCATCTTTACGATACTCATCAGCTAAAACATAGAAGTACATAACCCATTTGCAATTCTCTAAATTAAGAGCTGTAGAGGCAAACTTGGTGCAAAGTAAATATGCCTTAATGGGGATTTTTTCTATTTCATCATCTTCATTGGGTTGTTCGTGAGCACAATAGGCAGGCCCGAATTCGAAATCAGTCGGGTTAATTGAGACTCGAGATGGGATTGCAGAGAAAGGCCTAGACTTGAGGAAGAAGTAGAATTGGGAAGTGGGGATTGAAGAAGAAGAAGAAGAGTGTGAGAGACTGAGAGACTTGAAAAGAAGAGAAGAAGATTTGGCTGGTATGGTTATGGCAATGTTCTTGAGGAGAGCCCTGGCGGGTCCGGGACTGGAGGCAGCCCGTGCACGGCTTTGGATTTTTGTTTTAGGGCGTTGGTATTGGGTCAGTGGCATACGGGTAAATATTTTATTAAACTGAGTATTTTGGTTATTCTGCATTAAAATTGGGGGTCAGGTCTGCATCATTTGACTTTTGGGCCTGGGCTCATGTCCTTATTTGTTTAAATCTTTTGGCAAGTAGGTTTTCTGTGTTTATATCTTTGGTCATGTGCTACTGTGTAATTTTCTATATAATATAAAGAGGTCCTACTGTGCGAACTACTATGTAAGTTGTGGGAACAAAAAACTGTTTATTCGAGAGAGGGAACTATGGTTGAAAACGGGTGATCGACTATTTAACGGTCTTCCTTGGGGCACCATAGTTTTCTCTTCACCGATTTCAGGTGAGTTCCGCCAACTTTCCTATGAGAAGCACGACATCTTTGACTCAATCGATGCGAGTGACAAGAGCATTTGTCAAGCTTTTGATCTGGTTAGAAAGCCGCGCAACGGTGCATGCAGTTTTTGGTCTTGTGTGCAAAGGTGGGCCATCTGGTGGGTTTCTTCCTCCCCAATCTGGTTCCGACCAGATCCAATGATGAACTGCACTATGGGCTAAGAAGATTAGGAGCATCCATATTCTATGGCGGCGGTGGTTGGCGGAGTTCTACAGAGTCTTCTGGGGAGGTGCATGCCTGTGGTCTCACTCCCTTATTGGGCTTTGGAACCGTGTTTGGCTTGTTGCTATGCTAGGGTTGCTATGCTAGGGCTATTGCTTGGAGTTGGACTGGGCCTAGCATGGGCATGGTTGTACTTTCGGTAGCGAGGATCTTGTAAGGATGGTGTCCATCCTTAATTTTTTTTCTAATGCATATGGTACAACTTGAGCCTCCAATCTATGAAATGTTGTTATACATAGTTAAAGAGGATTCTCAAGTACCGCAACTGAGTGTATAGGCGAAGAGATTCTTGCTTGATTTTAATAGTGTAAGCGGTCTAGCCATAGTTTTGTATGATGATTAAGTGAGCTTCAATGTAACAGTGGATGGTACATACTAGTCTTTCCTTACTATTTGGATGATTATGAGCAAAGAAAATCATTTTAAGTGTTGTTCTGCCTTATGAATGAATACTATCCATCTTTACTAAAAAAAAAAAAAAATTACCATGTAAGTAAGTTGTACCTGACATGCTTTGGTATGTCAATTTTCTATATTTTTTTCTACCAAATTTAAGTCTCAAATTGTGTGGCACACTTTTTTTTGATTTTTTTGATAGGGAAATAGAATCAGGTTCCATTAATAATAATGACGAAGTCTCTCCATCAACTTAGAGGGATTTAAAAATCATAAAGCAGAGCTACCAAAAAAACAAAAACTAACGAAACAAAAAAGGAAGGTGCGCGTAGAAAGTGAAAAACCCTACACCTATCCAACCCTATATCAGAGCAACCGACTTAATAAGCATTGTCGCCTAAATACCATCCTGGTGTACATCGTCACTCATCAACCAGCATACAGCTACGACCAAGGGCAAAACAAGGTAAGATCACTTATTCAAAGCGAAAAAACTAAATTAGGCTCTTCCCCTAAATGGGCCAAACTAAGCCCAACCTAAAGGGAAGAGACTGAGGCAAGAACCAACCCAAGGCCCAGCTCACCAGACTATAACGTTGCAGCCCAGGAAAGCTGAGGCCCAAAGGCCAATCCTGCACCCCACAACTCGAACCCAAAGGTCTAGTTGGTGAGCGGTCGATCTTCACTGTTCTGGTGGCTTGCTTATGGCCTCCACCATCATCGAAAGAGAGAGAAAGCCCCCTAAACCTAAAAATAAACAAGTGATCTTCAAGAACGTCACCTCAGAGCCATCGCCGCCAAATTAAATATCACCCCTCCGAGAAGTACAATCACTGCACCACCGCGATTGTTGCTGGAGCACCAGGCGAGACACCTGAGAAGAAGTAGCCACCTGAACACGACCACCATCGCTAAACAAAAACGTACTGATCTACCTCGCAGAGCCCATTTCCGATCCGCAGACAACTTTCTCTCCTTGGAGCGCGCTGTTACCTAATTTTGGAACGAAGGTTCACCACTGCCAAGAACGTGAAACCCTAGTTTCGCCTGCCGAGGTCACTTCGAATCTCACGGAGGCCTCACCACAACTTCCTAGATGGCATCAAAATCTATTGTGTTGCACTCGATTAATTCTAAGTTAACTTTTAATAATGACATGGATTTATATGCTAATTTTGACGAGGTTTACAAATTAATTAGATCCGCAAAGAAAGACCTCTATAGTGGTTCAAGGATCATATTTTGAGATTATGTAGGTTTGTTTAATGTAGGAGCTACGTAGAAGTTTGATAAGGTGATATCTCATTTCCATGCTGAGCTATTAGCATTGCATGAGAGTGGGAAAATGACTCAGATAATGCACTATGATCGAGTGGAAATCGAGACTGATCATATGCTTCTAGTCCAGGCTTTGTTACAGGAGATTGCTTTACTATGGATTTTCTTATAGAAGATGTGAAAGATTTGATGAGAAAAAAACCCAATACATGATTAGCTAGAAATAATTGCCGAAATGCACCCAGAATTTGGTTGAAATTGTCAATTTCCATCCTGACTTTGTAGTTGCGAATATTTGCACCCTGAACTTGGTACAAATTGTCAATCTACATCCTATCTGTTGTAAAAGTAAATGACGATTGGAATGGTCTACTCATTTCATTTCATAACCGCTTTATATAGGGAGAGAATTACAATGGAAAGAACAATTACAATGATGACATTAACTACTGATTGGTTCGTAATCCATGCTGATTGATGTTAATCGGTAATTGCTTGATTCCCTCTCCGTCAATCACTTTGACGAAGGCACACAATATGTTTTTCCTTTAACACTCCCCCTTGTGCCAAGTCAAAGACGAAATGGTGCATGAGTTGTTGCCTCACTAAAAACCTTGCCAAGTAACAATAAAAACCCTGTGGGACAAAAATACACCTTGGTCGAAGGAAAAGAGCACAACGCACCTTTTACATTTGAGTATGACATGTGTGTGTTAGACTCCCCCTGATGTCTACACCTCCCCCTGATACTTACATTAATCTAGGGGGCTTGGAAAGTCTTAACATTCCTATGCTTTTCACATGTTTCTCAAATGTGACTTTAGGCAATGATTTGGTGAACAAATCTGCCACATTCTCCTCAGACCTTACTTGATTCATTTGAATCTTGAGGAGACTCTGTTGTTGCTGATTGTAGGACAACTTTGGCGATATGTGTTTTGTGTTATCACCCTTAATATAACCTAGCTTCATCTGTTCGATGCAAGCTGCATTGTGTTCTTAAATGCAAGTAGGCTCTTCAGTGGTAGAACTCAAACCACTAATCCCTCGAATATGTGCAATGATAGTTCTTAACCACACACACTCACGAACCGCCTCATGTACAACAATGATCTCTGAGTGGTTTGAGGAGGTAGCCACAAGGGTTTGCTTGGTTGATCTCCAAGATATCGCCATGTTCTCATTGGTAAATACATAACCATTTTGGGAACGATCTTTATGTGGGTCAGAGACGTACCCAGTATCAGCAAAACTGACCAAAATGTCATTTGGCGTTTTAGTGTAGGGAGTGGCGCTTTCGCCATCAACATTTCCTTTAGGGATTGCAGTTCCATCTGCGGTCCCTCTTGTCTCTCTATAGGGAAAGAACGGTCTCAAGTCAATGGTTCCTTTTAGGTATCGAAGATGTTCTTGATACCATTCCAGTGACGCTGCGTTGGCGCTGAGCTAAATCTAGCTAACAAGTTCAATGAGAATGCAATGTCTGGTCGAGTAAATTGGGCTAAGTACAATAATGCGCCTATTGCACTTAGATAGGGAATTTCAGCTCCCAACACTTGTTCGTCATCTTCCTTTGGACGAAATGGATCTTTCCTTGCATCCAAACTTCGACCGATCATGGGAGTGCTAGCAGGATGTGCTTTGTCCATGTTATTTCGCCTGACTTTTGGACATATGCAGACTGGTGGATTAATATTCCATAAACTCGGTGTTCTAGTTCAAGACCTAGATAGAATCGAGTTTTCCCAAGATCCTTCATCTCAAATTCGGATTTCAAGTAGCTCGCTGTTTCTCTTATTTCATCAAGAGTACCAGTTATGACATATACTACTACAATTTGCAAATCCGGAACTTGTTTTCTTTATGAATACGCAGGGGCATAATTCATCGTTCTTATATCCCTTCCCAATCAAGTAGTCACTTAGACGGGTATACCACATCCGTCTGGATTGTTTCAATCCGTAAAGTGAGCCTTTCAACTTAATTGCAAACGCACTCTGTGGTTTAGAGTCACTTGGCTTGGGTAATGTAAGGCCATTAGGCACTTTTCATATATATCTCTTAATCTAGATCCCCATAGAGATATGCAGTAACCACATCCATGAGCTGCATTTCCAGTCCTTCGGAAATTACTAAGCTAACTAAGTAGCGAAACGTTATAACGTCCATTACGAGAGAGTATGTCTCCTCGTAGTCAATTCCAGGGCGTTGTGAGAAACCTTGCGCCACAAGGCGAGCCTTGTACCTTAGGACTTCATTCTTCTCATTACGCTTTCTGACAAAGACTCATTTATGTCCTACAGGCTTTACACTTGGTAGGGTTAGCACTACCTGACCAAATACCTGTCTCTTTGTCAGAGAATCTAATTGTACCTGGATTGATTCTTTCCATTTAGGCCAATATGCTCTTTGTTGACATTTTTCAACAGAGAGTGGTTCGATATCATCGTGCTCTATGATTCCTTGAGCAATAGTATATATCATCAATGTGTATGGAAGATCTTTCTATCAACTCATACGTACTCTCGTAATCCTTTGAGATTTCTTTGTTCTCTGGAATCATTTCAAACATCGGAGCGTCCTCCAGTATTGATTCATGGACATAACTATAATCAGAGATAATCTCATGAGAGGGATTCTATACATTGATGATTGGTTTGTGCCTTACTCACCCTCTTCTTCCTTGGGTGAGTGTCAATCGAACCATGTGACCTCCCCCTCTTCCTTGGGGAACCACGGCCTCAACCACACCTCCACTAAGTGTGATTGCAGTGCCTCTATCTGCGGCACCGTGCCCCTTGTTGGGGACTTCTAACCTTGCAGACACATTTGCAGCTGGTATATGTGATCTCGTCACTTTACGATATCAGTAAACGCATCAGGCATCGAAATCTGCTACGTTCTGAAGATCGATTATTCTTTTCACTTCACTTTCACTATATGAAGTGCGGGGATCAAGATGAGACAGAGTGGGGACAAACCACGACAATTCCTGTCGTTCCCTTGGAAAATCCTTTTTCCTATCTCCCCCTAGCGACGGGAAGACTGCCTCATCAAAGTGACAATCCGCAAATCTAGCGGTAAAGAGATCGCCTATCAAGGGTTCCAAATAGCGGATAATCGTTGGAGATTCGTATCCAACATAAATACTTAATCGTCTCTGAGGACCCATTTTGGTGCGCTGTGGGGGTGCAATAGGCACATATACTGCTCAACCAAATATGCGTAAGTGTGAAGTGTCAGGCTCATATCCACTGACCAACTGGTACGCAGAAAATGGTTGGCTAGCTGTGGGTCTTAAACGAATAAGTAAAGCTACGTGCAATATTGCATAACCCCATGCAGATATAGGCAGGTTGGTGCGCATAACCAATGCCCTAGTCACCATCTGTAGCCTTTTGATGGTGGCTTCTGCGAGACCATTTTGTGTATGCACATGGGGTACAGGATGCTCTACATCGATCTAAATAAATATGCAATAATCATCAAATGCTTCTGATGTAAACTCTCCAGCATTATCAAGCCTTATAGACTTGATAGGGTGATCAGGGTGGTGAGCCCTTAAACGTATAATCTGTGCTAGGAGTATTGCAGCATTTCTTGTGGACAATAAAACGACATGTGACCAGATTGTCGAAGTATCCACCAGAACCATAAAGTACTTGAATGGTCTGCATTCTGGATGGATATGTCCACAGACATTTCTTTGTATCCTTTGTAAGAATGGAATGTTTTGTTTTGTATCTTTAGCATAGGAAGGTCTTGATCCTGTTTTTGCTAGATAGCAGGCTTTGCAATACGAGTGATGTGCCTTTGAAATAGTCAATGAGGCATAATGGGAGGGAGGTAGTGCTTCTGGTACTACAGAAGGCAATGACTGCATTTGAGCAATACTAGAACCGACACCTTGCAGTGTGGCGGATTTTTCTCCCATTTTTCACTCGAAAGAAGGGATGTCCGTGTGAGTTCTTTAAAAATACGGATCATCATATCACGGCTTCGGTGCTATAGGTGGTCATGCAAAAGCCTGTATGAGTCAGTGTCCCACATTTCATTGTTGGTGACAGTATAGGATTCAATGATCTGAATCGTAGTGAGGTACAGTCCACTAGATTGACTCATAAATTTCTCTAAGATGCGTTTCCTTCCGCAGTCATTGGATGTAATATCAAGGTATTCAATTCCATTCTCATGGTGTGTTTTTACATGATAACCGTTGGCACAATAGCTTTAAAACTTTAACAAGGTTCGGTTAGCTCTTGGTTCATATAGAGTGTCTGTGACTTGAAATGTTGTGCCATTTGGCAGCAAAAATTTGGCAGTTCCTCGCCATTTTATTAGTTGTGATAATCCAATCATCGTAGTCACAGAGGAATTATAGGCTATTAGTTCAATGAATAATTGCCTATTTCTTAATATTGTGTGGGTAGTCCTACTATCATCTAAGCACTCAAGTTCTCCTCCATTCATTCCTACAAATAAATGGGAGGTATTTAGAAAATATAGCTCATATTCTTTAGAGTATTTCTATTTGCGTAGAATGATATTCTTTTCATTCTAATAATTTTTCTCTAGATGTATTGCTTTACATCTTTATAGTGCTATGTCGAACCATGTAAATATGTGTATAGTAAATAAATTTGAACAAATTCAGTGCTTCAGAATAAAATTCAAAATTTATTAATAAGTCAACGATAATCAAATCAAGGTCTTGTTCAGAAATCTTATTCATCAATCCATGATTGAAAATAAACTTTAAGACCAATCAATAGTCTAATTAAAAGTGAGGCATTATGCCCTCACAACTGTCTTTGGAAAATAAAATGAATAAAGTAGATCAGTCAAGATTGAGAGCATCCATTGACTTAGCAAGTTCCTCTTTGCCATTGAAGTCTGCAATTGTAAGGTTGACATTTAGGTCATGACCTTCTTCTTCCATATAGTGAGCCTCTTGTTCTTTAGACTCTCTATACCTCTTGTAATTGGCTACTACTCTGTTGTTTGCTTGGTAGTTCTTGTACCAATGCCCAATGAATCCACACCTATAGCATGGTTCATTGTCAACTCTTTCCTTTTGCTTCTTGTTTCCATGATCCCCATGTCCCTTTCTATGTGGTGCATGGTTGCCACGTGGGTAGGGATCAGCACATCTAAACCCCCTTGCATTGGAGTTATTTCCACCTTTCATTTTTTCATAATTAGCCTCGGGAATTTTCTTTGTCCCAGTGGGCCTGGCATTGTTATTTTGTCTCTCAGCCACTTGCAGTAGGCTTATCAACTTATTGAAGGTTGTGATTCTTTTGTTGTCATAATCCAACTGATACTGGTTTGCTAATATAAAAGTTGAATTAGGAAAGGTGGTAAGAGTCTTGTAGATCATATCATCTTCTGTGATTTCCCCTCCACAGAAATTGAGGCATGCCTTTAAGCGCAACATGTCCTTGTTGAAGTCATTGACCTTTCTATAGTCAAGCAAGCGGATTCCATTCCACTGAACAGCCAGTCCTGGGAGCAAAGTATCGTGAATGTTCCCAAAACGTCCTTTAAGGGCATTCCACAGTGCTTTGGGTGTTTTCAACTGAAGGTACTCCCAACGTAGGCCAGGATCAATATGTCGCCTCAGAAAAATTAAGGCATCTGCTTTCACCTTATTAGATAGTTCATCATCTTTGGGATCAGTAATGGTGGCAGTGTAGTCTTTTGCCACAAAGGCAGTTTCCATATCGGAAACCCAACGATGGTACTCAAGTCCTTCTGAGTCCAAGATGTCAAACTCAGGTCGAGTTGGATCAACCATCTACATAAAACAAGAGAGAAGATATAAATTACGCAGTCATAAAGACATCCACGTAAATTATTTTCCAAATATATGAATTAGATTTCAAGACCAAGATTCGTAATGGTCACATTTTTTTTTTTCGATGCTATGTGAAAATACTTTATCACAGTAAGTGAGTGTATAATGCACATGAATTTTCATTATCATGGCAAAATAGAATTTTATATGTCGTATTACAAAAATAACTATAACACATTTAATAATAAATAAGACATAGCATATATAAAAATAAACTACATGACATGCTCAAATTGCACAAATATACAACAAAATATATGCGACATATAATAATAGCAATAATATATCATGCGTAAAGTAAAATATAAACAATAGCATAATTAAAGGCATGCTTAGGAATAACTATATAAGCGTAAATAAAATTCACAAAACATGCTCACAATTGCATAATAAAAACATAAGCAATAAAATATAAAGTATGCTTCAACATAATTATAAATCATGCTTAAATATAATGATATAAAACATAAATAATAAGGCATGCTTAAAACAATCAAAATTATCTAATTAAACATGCTTAATAATAAAATAAAGGCATAAAAAATATGATATAAAGCATGCTTGGTTAAAATCATAAAATAAAATAAAGAAAACATACTTGATTTCGAGAAAATAAAACGATCCTAGCACACGCGCGTGTTAATGCAGGCGTGTGTAGCGATGTTTTTGGGCTTGAGGAAAAACTGTGTTTGCTTCCTCTTTTTTTTTTCTTGTCTAGGCCACAAGGCCTGTTTCTGTTTTTTTTTTCTTTTTTTTTTTTTGTCTTAGGCCGCAAGGCCTGTTTCTGTTTTTTTTTTTTCTTTTTTTTTTTTTGTCTTAGGCCGCAAGGCCTGTTTCCTTTTTTTTCTCTGGGCCGCAGGCCTGCTTTTTTTTTTTTTTTTTTTTTTTTTTTTAATTTGGTTGTTGTTGGGCAGGGTCCTTTTCTTTGGACCGGGTTTTTTTTTTTTTTTTTGTTTCTGTTCCTTTCGTGTACCAGAGGAGCCAGCGCCGGCGAGTGCAGTGATTGCAGGCGGGGGACTAGATTAGTCTGGATCGGGTCTGGTGCTGCGAGGTGGAGGTCGAGATCGGTGGGTCTCTGGGTCTCAAGGGGGGCCGATCTGGGCAACACTGAAGGAGGTGGATCCGGAGACGTGCAAGGCGGAGGCTGCGCCGGCCGGTGGAGGCAAGTGGGCTGCGCAGCGGAGGAGCAGCGCGGGACTGGGCGGGGCAGCAGCAAGGTCGGTCTGCCGGTTGGAATTTGGGTTCTCTCCGGTGAGCAGGCTAGAGGGTACGACCTGGGCTAGGCTGGAGGCCGGTTTGTGGCTGGCTAGTGGTGTGCTGCGGTGGTGATGGACTGATGGCAGAGGGTGGGGCTGCTATAATTTACAGTGGCGGTAGAGAGTGGCACGAAGAAGAATTTTTTTTTTTTTTTTTTTTAAGTTGGTGGCAGCAGGAAGAAGAAGAAGAAAAAGTTTTTTTTCTTCTAGGTTTTTATTTTTTTTTCGACGGAAAAGAGAGAAACTAGAAAATTCTTGGCTATTTGCTTTGAGCGTGCTGATAACGTGTAAAAGTAAATGACGATTGGAATGGTCTACTCATTTCATTTCATAACCCCTTTATATAGGGAGAGAAATTACAATGGAAAGAACAATTACAATGATGACATTAACTACTGATTGGTTCGTAATCCATGTTGATTGATGTTAATCGGTAATTGCTTGATTCCCTCTCCGTCAATCACTTTGACGAAGGCACACAATATGTTTTTCCTTTAACATCCGTTAATTTTTCAAACTTTCATTCATTTTTTATTAATAAATGACTTGGCAAGTATGAGATCCTCTATCTACTTATGTGGATGCACATAGGCACCATGTGACAATTAAAAGAAAATTTGAAAAAAAAATAAATTCAAAAATAAAATATAAAAAACCTAACTTTTAGTTCCTCAACGTGTGAACCAGCTCTACCTGCTTCTTCACTTCTCCTTAACCCACCACCAACCAAAACTGTGACTGCCTCTAAAATTCGTCTATTTTTATTTCCTCCAAAATTCGATCCGTTGCAATTGATGGACCCCATTATGTAAATATCAATTGGCGTTTAATGTCTCGTCGATGATGAAAGCGAAATTGTTGGTGTTTATTCACAATATCATTGAAGAGGGGAAAATTCAGCTTTCAATAATCTGGGTTTTCTTATAATTTTGTATGGGGTTGGGTTAATTTTTCATGCATTGATCTTTTGTGTTTGAGTGTCAATTTTCCATATATGACAATTTAATGGTGAAGGCTGACGAGGGAATTATATGAATGGAGAGAGGGAGAGAATGCTCAGACAATTCTTTTTTGTATTTTTAGATTAATTTGTGAAAGGAGAGGAGTGAAGAAGCACAAATATATATATATATATATATATATACACTTAGTCTAATTTGTAATCTTTGTATAAGGAGGGTTGAAGATGCACAGGGAGGGAGGGAGGGAGGGAGGGAGGGAGGGAGAGAGAGAGAGAGAGAGATGATGATGGTGGGTGAAAGAGGAGTGAAGAAGCAGCGAGAGAGAGAAGAAAGATGGTTTGCAGAGTGTAGGATAAAAGATAGCCTTCATCAATTTGATATTGGAATAGAAGTGGTTTGCAATGAATTTCTGCTGAGAATGAGTCGATTTTTTTTTTTTTGAAGAGGGGCCAAATACGACTGTCCTAAGCCTTGACCATTAATGAAACTTCAGAATGCATGGGGGACATTTGCACCTAAACCTCAAATTATAATAAGTACTAGGAGAACATCTCAAAATTGCATCAGGAGTCTCAATTAAATGTATGTATTTTAACAAGCACTAACCAGCAAAAAGTGCACAACTGACTACTCTATTCACTTTACAATTTTGGTGACATAGTGGAAAGATACTGCTCATGGGGAGCCCTAAGTTACTAATACAATCAGCATTCCCACTATGTTGAAGAACACTCCAACAACACTAAGTTTCATCCTGCCACTAGGAGGCAGTGACCATTTGACAAAGAAATAAACTCGCCGGCCACCTACCTAGGGTAAACATGACACAAAGAGTGTGTAGACCAGCATAAAGCCACGTCGATCCAACCAAATACAGGTATGGAATTATTGAAAGCAACAAAAACCTGAGAGCTAAGAAAGAAAAGAAAGACTCAAACAAACACCAGCCCAAACAGGGCTCATTGACCCAATAGGATCTAATTGCAATGGCCAGACCTAAAAGACCAAGACAACCAATATCCATCTCTTAAGCCCAGCCCAGGAATGAGCTTGCACCATCATGCCACCATGCTCACCACTTCACCACAGATGTCCGGTTTCCACCCATGCTCTATTGCAGTTGTCGGCTCACTAGAGCTGGACTCCATCCATCTCCAACTAGATCGCAACCGAATCACAACCAAATTGCAAACAAATCAGCCCAGCCTCCAACCAGATTGAAACACCAATCCTGAATGTAGGCTGCCAATCTCCAACCTTTCACCCACCCGTGGTGGAGCCGCCACATGTCCCTCCGCAACACGGATCCTTCCCACAACTATCCCACCTTGCAACCACAAGTCAGATTCTAGTACAGCCATCCCAGCCATATTAGCCAACCGAGAAAAGACATCGCCTGATCCCAGCCTTAGAGTCTCGGACAAGCCATTTGATAAAGCAACCCGTCCTGCTGCATACTCCGTGCACCGGCATAGCTAGCGACCAATGCTATCACCGAGGCCCAGCCGAACAGGAGTGAAGACGAATGGAGGTGAGCACAGGTTAGGGTTTTTTTAGAGAGATATGTATTGGATTTTGGACAAATTTTTTAGAATAAGTCAATTTATGGAACGGAAGTGCACACGGTAGAATTCCACACACACACACAGAGTAATAGAACACCAAGAATGAGGGAGAAGATACACACATAGAATAATAGAACACCTAGAATGAGGGAGAAGAGGACTAAGATGGTTAAGATTAAACGCTTGGTTTCTGAATGGTGTCGGGATCGAAGTTTGGTGTCGGTTTATCATGTTGAGATGTCTACGGATCTTCCGTCATTATTCTTAGGCTTGAGCTTCTATTTGACCTTTATTTTCAGACTCAACTTTTTTTTTTTTTTCAAAAAAAAAAAATCGTACATGGTGCTTATTTGGCATCCATATAAGCAGACGGGGGTGGGGGGTTCATACTTGCCACGTCATCAACTAACAAAAAAATGGATGACAGAAAAATTAATGGAGATGGTGTAAATTGGCAATTTATGTCAAGTTAAGGGTGCAAATATTGACAACTACAAAATTGGAATGGAAATTGACAATTTTAACTATGTTTAGGGTATATTTTGACAATTATGCTGATTAGCTATGTTCAACATGAAGCCAGCCAGTAAGGTAGCTCATAATTTTGCAAGTCAAACTTTGTATACTAATAATATCTATAGTTGATTTGTAATTGCTCCTGAATTTTTAAGGAATGACATTCTTAACAAGTGTACATATTACAGTTTAATTTAATGAAATATTGTATCCAAAAAATAAAATAATAAAGACCTCTATGTTCAAGTAAAACCCTAATTTGTGTTTGGCCCAAACTCTAGGTTACTTGATCTAGTGGTAATAGGGTTTAATTAGAAGAATCTAGAGATTATCTTACCTTGTATGATTTAGACTCTATGTATTTTAATCCTCTATATAAAGAGGCCCATATTATCGATAAGAATACACAACGATTTTCTCTCAATGTCTCATTCACTAAAACACGTTATTAGCACGAAGCCCTAACCCTCAAAATCCGGCAACCATCACCCCACATATCGAAGCCCTAATCCCAAGGAGCCCAGAACTGGCTGCGGAACCACCGGAACCGGCTGGAATCGACCTAACTGGCCATCGGAAAATCCTGACCAGCCTCTGCCTTGAGCCTGCCCTGTGCCTTCCCCCTGCGAGCCCTGCCGATAGCTGCCAAGTCCTGTGCTTACATCTGTCGTCAGCCCCTGCAAGCTTCCTGCCGACACCTGCGCAACACCTGCCGAGCTCCTGCTGAGACCTGTGCACCCCTGTTCTTGCACCTGCCGACAGCTGCCTAGCCCTTGTCGACCCCTGTGCAACACCTACCGAGCATCTGCCTACCAGCCCAGCCTAGCTCCGGCCACCACCGCCTGCCACCAGTTTCTGGCAATTTTTCAAGGTAAACTTTTCTAAAAGTTCCCGTTTTTGAAGTTTTTCATTCTTTTTCTTCTTTACTTGGGCCCTTGCAACCTCCCTTCTTCTACCCCCCTTTCTTCTTCATAGGGGAGACCAAAAGCCGAACTGTGAGGGTTTGTGCTCACTCTAAGCTTGGAGCTTATAGAGTCCTCCAAACTTAGAGTTTGTTAAGAAGAAAACGATCGACCACATACATCGTTGTTTCGATCTAATCCAAAACCCCTCTTGGAATAGAATTTTATTGGAAGAGACTACGCTCAGAAAATCTTTAATTTCTTGGAAGTGACTACACTCAGAAATTTAAAAGTTTTTCGTGGTAGCCTTTTTCGCTCCGAAGCTAACCCTATTTTCTTGTTGTTTTTCAGGATGAGTAACCTGAATAAGTTGAGCTTCGTTCCACTAGAGAAAACAGGCATAGGATACCACAAGTGGGTCCGTGATGTGCGCTAGCAACTTAAGGCTGATGGGATCCTGAGTACGATCCAAGAGCCAAGTCAGGATGTGCTTACTCCTCAACAAGCTACTGCTTTTGAAGCAAATAGAGCTACGAGAGAGGCAAATGAAGCAAAAGCCATCGTTCTCATGACAAGGCATATGAATGAAGTGCTCCAAAATGAGTACCTAAATGAGGAAGACCCAAGAAAACTATGGGTAGAACTCGAGCAGTGTTTTGGCAACGTCTATGATTCCATGCTTCCAGACTTAGAAGTGAGATGGCATAGCCTCCGCTTCTGTGATTTCAAGTTTGTAATTGACTATAATTCAGAAGCACTTCCTATCAAGTCTTTCATGGAATTCTGTGGACAGAAAATCACTGATATGATGTTGATCAAGAAGACTCTCTCCATCTTCCCCGTCTCTGCATTGATGGTAGCCAAAAACTATCGAATTGATGTCAATGCTAGACGCATCACAAGATTTCATGAGCTAATTGGTGCCATGAACGTAGCTGAAAAGCACGACAACATATTTGTGAAGAAGTATAACTCTAGACCCGTGGGAACCAAGTCAATTCCGAAGCCTAATTATAGTCGTGCCTCCAAGGGACGCAATGAGCGAAACCCTAAGAATAGGGATAATTCTGGACGTTCTGGTCAATTGACTTGGTTCTGGATATTCTCGCCCCAAAAAGGAAGGAAATCACCAGGATAGGCGTACACGGAACCGTGGAGGAAAACGTGTGAAGAGAGAGAGAGGCCAAGCCTCCGGTTATGGTGGTGACTCCACCAAAGGCAATAACCGTCCTCAAAGTGCTCCTAAAGCGCCTCGATCAAGGAAACCTAACCATAATGATGCTTATCTCAGGTGTGGACTACCAAGACATTGGGCAAGGGCGTGTAAAGCATCCCAAAATGTTGCAAACGTATACAAGATGTATCGTGAAGCAAGGGAGGCAAATTACATGGAATAAGAAGATCAAGATGGCGATCTCGATCTAAGGGTAGAAGACTACAAGGATCAAGACCCAGAAACTGGCGATTTTGATTAAGTCTTTTTATTTTCCAAGATATGTAGGCAATTGCCATATTATTTTTGTAGTAGATGCCAATGGTATTAGTCTTTCTTCAAAGTAGGCGTACTCAATGTAAGTGTGATGTCTAGGAAGGTTTTGAGATAAGTGGTACTTAAGCGAGCTTTGCTCCAACGACATCTCTCTACTTACCTGGTCACATTTGCATTGGAATTACCAAAAGGAGTTAGACGACTACCATTGTTTTGCATTAGCTAGTTTATTGGATTAGATTTTCTTTGGTCAAAGAAACAATGATGTAATTCCGTTTGGCTTATTAATAAAAGTTGAGTTCTTTTCTTTATGAATCATTTTCAATTATGAGCTTTTTCTTTTAGGAATGGATTCTAGAGAACTACAATGTCTTGCGGATAGTGCGACTATGCACACCATTCTACGCCATATGCAATTATTCTTAGAGATGTTGCCTACATATTCCTCTGTGACTACGATGGCTGAGCCATCAGGTTTAGTTCAAGGACATGGAATAGCCCAATTCATATTGCCAAATGGCACCTTGATTAAAGTCATAGAAGCTCTCTACGCTCCTAAGGCAAATCGAACCTTATTGAGCTTTAAGGATATAAGAGGTAGCGGATTCCATGCGGAAATGCATACTGAGGATGGAAAAGAGTTCCTTTGCATCACTTCTAATGATTGCAGATGAAAGCGCATCTTAGAGAAGCTTATGTGTCAATCTAGTGGACTTTATGTCACTACAATTCGACTAATTGAATCCAATAATGTCATAAGAGAAGATCTCTTGGATTCTGACACATACTGGCTTTGGCATAACCGACTAGGACATCATGGTTGTGATATGATGCTCCGTATACTAAAGACTTCACACGGACATTCATTCTTCACAGTGAGAAGAATCAAGAATAAAAAATTGATTCCTGGACTTAGCAAGACCGCAACAATTGCAGCATTTGGCGCTGCAGCAGTCTTGGGGCGCCATAGGGCCGCCCAAGTCACATGTAATGACTCCACCAATGGTGCCAACCATGAGCATGATGCCATGGTTGTTCCTCCCAATGGCCATGATGCCATACACAACAATTTCCATGGCTCCACCGCCTTGATGGGAGATGTAGTCACACATTTTGCAGACCCAACCAAAATCCTCATTAGTTGCTTCTAAGGCCCCTCGCTCATTTTACAAAGCCTGTTCCTTCTGGAAATTAGGATTGAGACCGTCCTACGCAAAGGATCCCAAAATACTTATTCTGTTCTTACAGAAAATCCAAGGGGATATCTGTGGACCAATTCAACCATCAAGCGGACCTTTTAAATACTTTATGGTATTTGTTGATGCGTCAACACACTGGTCACATGTCGCGCTGTTGTCCACTCGGAATGCTGCTTATGCTAAACTCCTCGCACAGATTATCAGTCTACGGGCTCACTACCCTGAATATCCTATTAAGTCAATTCAACTTGATAATGCTGGGGAGTTTACATCGAAAATGTTCGATGACTATTGCATGTCACTGGGGATTGATGTAGAGCATCTAGTTCCCCATATTCATACCCAAAATGGTCTCGCAGAAGCCGCTATTAAACAACTACAAATGATAGCACAGACATTGGTTATGCGCACCAATCTCCCTGTTTCTACTTGGGCATATGCAATATTGCATGCAGCGACCCTAATTCGTCTACGACCCACTGCAACCCAATCTTACTTTGCGTTACAGCTAGTGATTGGGTACGAGCCTGATGTCTCGCACTTACGCATTTTTGGGTGTGCCATTTATACGCCGCCACAACATACTAAGATGGGTCCACAACTACGAAAGGGCATCTATGTTGGCTATGAATCTCCAACTATCGTCCACTATCTTGAACCCTTAACAGGCGATCTCTTTACCGTTAGATTTGCGGATTGTCACTTTGATAATACAGTCTTTCCTTCGTCAGGAGATAAGAACACAGATGTTCAATAGGAACGACAGGAATTGTCATGGTCTGTCACCTCTATGTCTCATCTCGATCCCCGTACCGCATAATCCAAACTTGAAGTGCGACGAATAATCGAGCTCCAGAAAGTAGTATACACTCTGCTTGATGCGTTTTCTGATGTTGCCAAAGTGACGAGATCACACATACCTACTGCAAAGGTGCCTGCAAGGATTGATGTCCCAAATATTGTACATAACGCCACTCTTGTGACACCAGGAGATGGCGCCATTGCTCAGAATGCCAATGATATGGCATCTATGGCCGCAGGTCCCGCAAGGAAGCACGGTAGACCGATTGGCTCGAAGGATTCTTGCCCTAGAAAGAGAGCGAATGAGGCACAAACAAATCATTTGATCATCGATACTCAAAATCCGTCCTATGAGAATGTTTTGGATTATGGTTTTGTCCAAGAGACATCATTGGGGGATGCCTCAATGTCATAACCTATCCCTGATAACGTAGAGATCTCTATAAATTACACTAGTGTACATGGGGCGTGGGAAAGAAGCTCTATCATCGTTGATGATGTATTCGCGTATTCAGTGGCACGTGAGATTATTGAGACCGATGACATGGAACCACGCTCTGTTGATGAATGCCAACGTAGAGCTGATTGGCCAAAATGGAAAGAGGCGATCCAGGCATAACTTGATTCTCTAGCGAAAAGAAAGGTATTTGGCAAAGTTGTGCCAATACCGCCCAACACCAACCCAGTTGGTCACAAATGGGTATCCGTTAGAAAGGGTAAAGAGAGAAATGAGATTGTAAGGTACAAAGCTAGCCTTATGGCACAAGGCTTCTCACAACGCCCTGGAATCGACTACGAGGAGACCCTAATGGATGTTATAACGTTCTGCTACCTTATTAGTTTGGTAGTTTCCGAAAAACTGAACATGCAGGTTATGGATGTGGTTACTGCGTATCTATATGGGGATCTAGATACAGAGATATACATGAAGGTCCCAGATAGACTTCAGATACCCAAATCAAGTAGCTCTAAACCACGGAGCGCGTTTGCAATTAGATTGAAACACTCACTATATGGATTGAAACAATCTGGACAGATGTGGTATAACCGTCTAAGTGATTACTTGATTGGAAAGGGATATGTCAACAATGAACTATGCCCATGTGTGTTCATAAAAAAGGACAAGTTCTAGATTTGCAATAGTAGCAGTTTATGTCGATGACATGAATATAATTGGCACCCTTAAAGAGTTAAGGGAAACCGTTGAACACTTGAAATCCGAGTTTGAGATGAAAGATCTTGGGAAAACATGGTTTTGCCTCAGTTTGGAACTTGAGCACCGTAGAGATGGTATCCTAATTCATCAATCAGTTTATACCCAAAAGATGCTTAGTCGTTTCAACATTGACAAGATTAAGCCTTCAAGCACCCCGATGGTCGTCCATAGTCTTGATCCAAAGAATGATCCATTCAATCCAAAAGATGATGATGAAGAAGTGCTAGACGTAGAAGTGCCATACCTAAGTGCAATAGGCACATTATTATACTTAGCACAATGCACAAGACCGGACATCTCATTCACTATTAACTTGCTAGCTAGATATAGCTCTGCGCCAACACGACGTCATTGGATTGGTGTTAAATATATCTTTCGATACCTAAGTGGTATGATCATTATGAGCTTGTTCTATCCCTACAGAGAGAAGATGGATTCGGACCTATCAAGTGTCAAGGACGCCACATGTGGTGGATTGCATTCCCTCTCCCCATCCTAAAACGATATAAGTGTTTTGAAAGGTTTTGCTGATGCTGGGTACCTCTCTGACCCACATAAAGGTCGCTCCCAAACTGGTTATGTTTTCACCATGGGAAATATGACGATATCTTGGAGGTCTACAAAGCAGACCTTAGTCGCTACCTCTTCGAATCATGCAGAGATTATTGCTCTTCACGAAGCAGTTCATGAATGTATATGGCTTCGATCCATAGTTATGCATGTTCAAAGCAATTGTGGTCTGAAGTCTACCATAGATGACCCAATGAGCATTTATGAGGATAATGCTGCTTGCATTGAACAAATGAAGCAATGCTACATCAATGACGACAACACTAAGCACATATCGCCTAAATTCTTCTACAATCATCAACAATAGAAGCTCCTCAAGATCAAAGTGAACCAGGTTCGATCTGAGGATAATGCAGCAGACTTGTTTACCAAGTCATTGCCTACATCCACATTCGAGAAACATGTGGCAAGAATTGGCTTGTGGAAATTATCTGAACTCCCATGATCGTAGTCATCAGAGGGAGGAGCAGACATCAGGGTGAGATGTCTACATGTTCGTCTCGAAACGTGAAGGGTGTGTTGTGCTCCTTTTCCCCTTCGACCCATGTTATTTTTGTCCCACTGGGTTTTTGTTACTCGACAAGGTTTTTAGCGAGGCAACGAAAGAAGCACCGCGTTTGGGCAACACAAGGGGGAGTGTTCAAGTAAAACCCTAATTTGTGTTTGACCCAAACTCTAGGTTACTTGACCTAGTGGTTATAGGGTTTAATTAGAAGAATCTAGAGATTATCTTTCCTTGTATAATTCAGACTCTATGTATTGTAATCCTCTATATAAAAAGGCCCCTATTATCAATAAGAATACACAACGATTTTCTCTCAATTTCTGATTCACTAAAACACTCTATGAATTATGATTGCAGTCTATATGTTTATGGGAAGATCTTTTGGAAATCTTCAAATTATTTTAGCAAACAATTTATGTGGAAATATCGGAATTGATTGTGCTCGAGGAGAGTGTTGGCTCCATGGACAGCTTAACTATTCGAGTTATATGTATAACTAGCATGGGTTTGAATAGTTATTAACGCCATTGAGTTAATGGAAAATTCTAGTATATGTTGACGTATGTCATACATCAAGTTTTTTAAATATTTTAGACCGTTGGATTTAATTAAAAGTTGAATATATCTAACGGTCTGGAATATTCAATAGTGGTAACCTGCTTACTTATATCAAATTTTTTTTTTTAAGATTCCCAATTACATATCGAAATTAAAATTTTCCTAAATTGAAAAGAGAGGAAGAAGATTAGAGGAAGAATATTGTCCTTTTCCAGATTACTCGTCCATTTTTTACAACAGTCATTCAGTTTTTTTCTAATTTTGTTCTAAGAGAAAACCCTAATTTGAAGAGGAGAAGACAAGAGGAAGGAGGAAGAGCTTGATCAAGGAAGGATATGTCGCAGCACACTGGTAAGTTTTCTTCAATTAACCTTGTTTGCTTCCTGTCAACCTTAATAGTAATTGATTGCTTCAATTTGGTGTTCAATTTCCCACCAACACCATGCACCACGATTCCTATTCTCAAGTTAAAAGTTTGCTTTCTTGGGAATAAACATGGTGCAAAGATCTTTGTTTGTTTCCCAAAAGAAGTAAAAAGCAAACAATTTTACTTGCTATATGAATAATCCAACAATCTAGACTCTAATCTTGGGGAAATTTTTGATCAATCGAATTTCTTGAACAATTTAAACTTCTATTGTCTAATACTTTCAAGGATTAGGTTGTGAATGTTGATGGTGGTGGTGGTCCTCGTACTACGAGTGGGTATAGCATGTTAATGATTGATAGTGGCTTTGATTTGAAATATACAGTAACTGGGAGTTAAACAATCCAAAGTAAGCACACTGTCATAACAAGTGCCCTTGTGAAATTTTTGAACTGATGTACTATAAGCTCACCTTGTAGTTAGGAGAACTTTTCATCTATCAGAACTTGCAGTGGCTTTGATTTTATAATATATAGTAAATTGGTCGATGCTAATCTAACTGGGAGTTAAACAATCAAAAGTAGGCATTATTGTCATAACAAGTGCCCTTGTGAAATTTTTGAACTGATGTACTATAAGCTCACCTTGTAGTTAGAAGAACTTTTCATCTATCAGAACTTGCAGTGGCTTTGATTTTATGATATACAGTAACTTGTTCTTTGCTAATGTAAGTGGAAGTTAAACAATGAAAACCAGGCATTACTATGATAACAAGAAGTTCCATATATAACTTCGAAACTAGTACTAACTTAGCAAATCTTATAGAAATTAGAATCTAAATACCTTGTTGATTAAACAAAAAAAGAATATACCTTTGAAGAATTTATTGAGGTTAATGTCAACCCCATCTATTTTAGATGTTGCCCTAGCTCTTGCTCCTTCAGCAACCGGACCCAATTTCCAACTTGCATTTAGTTTTATAACATGGATAACAAAGGAAAATCTCAGTTGATTAAGACTGGTGCATGCAATCGATAAACAATTGGAAATAATGATAAAGTATGTGTTAGATCTTATTGGAAATTGAGGCATCTTATTAATTTGTTATTCTCAAGTGCATCTCATCCTACTTGAGTTGAACTAATGTAAACATTATTAAAGAGAGAGAGAGAGAGAGAGAGAGAGAGAGAGAGAGAGAGAGAGAGAGAGAGAGAGAGAGAGAGAACTAGCTACTGATCCATTTATTGTCATGGAAGGAGACAATAAACTAAAATCTGTTTACTTTGATCTTTCATATAAACCAGGAACTAGCGTTCATTTCAGCATCTTCAACCTTACAATCCAAAGCACCCAAAAAGACTCCATTTTACAAATCGCAAACCTTGTTTCTTCCTTAAATTGGTCTAGTATGTACGCACATGTTGTTCTCGAATCAATACAGTAATTTTGTTTTAATAAAGGATCCTACAGGTTTCAATTTGATATAGGTAATCCATCTACATATACCTTGAACTATATGTTGCATATTAGTTTGAAATCTTAGTTTGTGTAATTTTTTCTTTATTTCAGGCATGGATGGATCATATGAACCTTCAATGTCTAATGAAAGTGACGGTAATGAAATGCTATATAAGGGAGTTTGGTATGATAAGTTGTCTACAGAAGATCTTAAAGGGCAGGAGTTTAAGACTGTGGAGGAAGCTGAGTCCTTTTACAATGCTTATGCAAAGGCCATGGGTTTTGATGTTAGAAACGACTACAAGAGATTAGGTATACGCACAATAGGGAGAGTCACTTCATTACGGTATGAATTGGATTAAAAACTCAATTAGATTGAATCGACGGCTAGAAAGCTCGATCTGCGTGAAAAACAAATAAGCAGAACTCGATATCTGACGGTTGAAATAATAGAACAAATGAGTACAAGGATCGCACTTCGCTTCGCTTATATTTGATGTACTAGTATGGAATTAGCAAAAGTATGATTATGAAACCTTATTTAGGTAACAAAGGTGGTCGAAGTCTAAACAAAAACGACTTTAGATAAATTTGAATAAATTTGTAGTACAAGTCGAAACTTCGGTAATGCAAAGTATAAGTAGAGTTGCCCATTTGGATAATCTTGCAGAGGAAGAAATATCTTGTGAAGGAGCAGATATCTTATCGAGGAGGAGATATGCTCTTGTAATCCAGTTGTTCTTTTTGTAACTAGAGTCCTTTCTTTTGTAAATTATATCATTGGATGAGACATTTTACAACAAACAACCATATTGGACGTATTTAGTGATAATTACAGTTGTAATCAAAGTAATTACTATATTTACCATATTCATTACACGTTCTCGAATGATTTACATATAAAACAATAAATGAGTACTTAGTATGGTAATTTTTTTTAAGTACACATGTCAAATTATACGTGGCTAACCTGTTGATGACCTGTACAACATGTTTCACCAACTAATTTAATTTAATATATATTTATTAAAAAGTTGATGTATGACAAACATCAACACACCTTATACTTCCCTTGAGTTAATATGGGTCCGGGATTGGAAACATATATGGTTAGAAGTGGATTCCTCTATTGCTCTTAATTTTCTTCGCTCTCCTCATCTGGTGCCATGGTAGCTTCGAGTAGAGTGGATGAATTATTTGCACTGCATTTCTCAAATGCATTTCTGTTCCTCATACATCTTTTGGCAAGGTAACAGAGTGACATCTTGACAAATCATGGTACTACTTTAACAAGCAAGCAGGGGCGGAGCTAGAGATTATAAATGAGGGGGACCAATGGAAGAAGAATAAAAAATAAAATAAAAAAATAAAAAACTCAATGATGAAACATAGTCTATAATATAATAAAAATTTTAAATATGAATTTTACATCAAAATGGGACTCATCGCTCTTTCATATTGCGAAAGTCATCAATAATCGAGTCTATACTAAACTTTTCAATGATTTCCTTTTCAATATACACAATCAAAGAGTCAGTAAGAATATTGTATAGGAGTTCATAGTACCTGTATTGAATTTTGATGCGAATAGTCATGGAGGAATCAAGCTTTAATCTCTGAATGTAGATGTAGACTCGCAGTTGAAATTTTTACCCCCTCTCTTCGTCATAAATTCATAATGGGTTGAATTGATTTTGATCAGAAAAAAAAAAACTTAAAACAATTAAACAGCCCTTTTGTATAATTGTAGTAGGACTCAATGACTACAGCCTAGTCGTTTTTATCTTTGTAATTACTTTATGCAATATTTTATAATTATCTTTGTATTCTAACCAATTAAATAAGGTAGGCGGGACCAATTCATATGCTAATACATGTTGATATATAATAATCACGTGGGGGTGCCAACATTACTAAAGACACGATTAGAAACTCAATTCACCTATATCACAAACATCAATTACACATGCAGCCAAAACCTTGAGGGGTGCCATGGCCACTTCAGGCCCTTGAGTAGCTCTGTCTGTACATGCAAGTTTAGTTTGGTGGGATGTGATTCCTCTTTTCATTGTTTTGACTTGTAATAATGATCGGTTAAGTCTTCCACAATTTCGTTTTGATTAGCTACTTTTGTTTAATCTATGTTGTGTTCTACTATGGAGGTTTTGACTTCGTTCCTCTCTTTTCTATTTTTTCTTTAATAACATGGAGCGGTAAGAAGGTTTTTTTTTTGCCTCACTTATCCCTCTTTTTGAAGGAAAACAAAAGCTATATATATATATATATATATATAAAACTAGAGCTACCAAATGAATAGAGTTCTGTGTACGAATAGGAATTAAAGAATAAATGAAATTCAATCTAGACTCAACGTACGTGGTTTGTCAGCATAAGCTCCTAACAAAGTTGTTAACCAAGGGCGAAGCTAGAGATTATAAATGAGGAGGGCCAATGTAAGAAGAATTAAAAAAAAAAAACTCAATGATGAAACATAGTCTATAATATAATAAAAAATTTAAATATTAATTTTACATCAAAATAGGACTCATCGCTCTTTCATATTGCAAAAGTTATCAATAATCGGGTCTATACTAAACTTTTAAATGATTTTCTTTTCAATATATACAATCAAATAGTCAGTAAGAAAATTGTATAGGAATTCATAGTACCTGTATTGAATTTTGATGCGAATAGTCATGGAGGAATCAAACTCTAATCTTTGAATGTAGATGTAGACTCCCAGTAGAAATTTTTTCCTCTTCTCTTCATCATAAATTCATAATGGGTTGAATTGATTTTGATAAAAAAAAAAACTTAAAACAATTAGACAGCCCTTTTGTATAATTCTAGTAGGACTCAATGACTAGAGCCCAACCGTTATTATCTTTGTAATTGCTTTATGCAATATTTTATAATCATCTGTGTATTCTAACCAATCAAATAAGGTATGTGGTGACTCGAGATAGGGGGGTCCCACAGCGCCGCGACCCCGAGCCAATGAGAAACCGACATGTCACTAACGACATCTCGATAACTCATCAACACGAAATCACAAGGCCTTTTAGGTTCAGGTTGTTGGTTTACAAAACACTTTCTTGGACAAAAGTCACAAAACATTCTAACAACCGAACATCATATTTTCGCAAGCGGAATTTTAAAGTGAGCTAAAAGATTTGGGCTTATGTTAGGAGCCTAATTTGGGAAATAACAAATCACGAAGTAAAAACAAGTATGAGAGACGCGCCCCAGGGTTACGGGTCCCTCGAAATCTTTGTAAACGAGTAGGAAATAAATAAATAAAAGTAACCAAACAAGTGATTTCAAATCCCAACAAGAGGCTAAAACCTCCTTTTAACAGAGTCAAAGAGAAGTGCGCCAAGCCGGACCATGTGCCTCCCAAGTACGCTTCCCGACCACATGCTCGAAACCTGCACACTATTGTAGGGGTGAGCTTTCGTCCTCGCATGCCCAGTAGGGGCCGACCCAACCCTGCTAGGTTTGAAATATAATAGTCTTGAAAATATTTACTACATAATATTGTGCACGTTTATCGAAAATACTTTAAAAATAGGCAACCACAAACATTTATTTCTTTTATAAAGCATATGCAGTATGCTTCACACAATTTGGAGCTCTGAGATACTTACCTGCCGGCTAATATAAATCAAATCGGTGACCGACCTGGTTCGTCCTGAATTCGAGAACCAGCCAACTACTCTGTAGTCCTTGTGACTACAAGTAGCGAAAGTGTCCATTTCCTGGCTCTGAGTCTCCTATGACTGGTTCACTGTCTGTACTTACCTTTCCTCGACAAACATAGGAGCACAGCCCCCTCCAGAGGTTCACGGTTATCGACACCGTGGGATCCCTAGGAATCTAAGCGTCTAGGTCCCATTCACTTTTAGGTCACAAGTATAAACATACAAGGGTACAGTATCTCAACATGCAAGTCTAGCCTCAGTTTTCGTAATTAGCAATTATCAGTTATGAAAACACATGTATCACGAGGCATCGACTAATGAACAGCCAAAAACGTTCTTGCAGGCAACATACTATCATAGTATAGCATTCTACATATACTGAAAAGCCTCTAACAAGGAAGGGACAGCTCACCCTACCTGGAATTGGAGTGCTCGTCCACATTTGAGTTCATTCCCGACTTTCGATACTTCGTCCACTTCCAAAGGCACACGCACAAGCCCTTTATAATAAAATTAAACCAATAAGTAACCAATTCACAACTCATTTGCTCAATTTCTTTATGAGTCACCAATTTATTCTGAATCGATATTTAATGGTAACCATTCCCGAACAATTCACTTAACGTAGTGAGCTCATTCGGGATATGGTGATTACACTTGCTTCCATGTTAAAGTTTCGGTCAACCGGTTTGACCTCAGTTTATTTAGCTTCTAAACCTTAAGCAATTAAATAGCAACCACCATTCCCAAATAATCCAAATGATATAGCATTTAAATCATTTGGGATATGGTGACCATACTTGAGACATTCACCTTCATTTGTTTAGCATTTCTACTTTAAGAAAACAAAACACAACTACCATTCCCGATGGATTACGATTTTCGGGATATGGTAGCTTTTAAAGTACATCACTTGAAATTTACTCTAATTTCACTTAACCGCATAAAGGTCACCAAATTAACCATTCTTTGTCTACCTTGTACTTATGACAAATCCACAATTAAAACAATTTCATCTCCTTAATTAAACACAAACATAACACAAGCATCACTAGAAATCACAACATCACCGCAGATGCCATACCAAACGTTTAAACCACCATATCACCATTTTTACTCTTTTCCATTCATGACGCCACAAACTACTTTCTGTTGATTTTAACAACTTCACTTTCTAAAACAACTCCAACAAATCCATTTACAACACTCAGAAACAGAACACCATCATCATCAATTTCACAATTCAGAATAATCGGGCCCTTACCATTCTTCTTTCCCAAACTGCAACTCGATCCAACATAGTCGTGCTCCATCCTCACCAATCTTTCGAATCCCTCTCAGACAGTATAAACTCAACAATCAACCTATCACCAACTTTTGTATCCAAAACAGAAACTGAGCCTAATCCTTACCATTTCCTCTTCAAGGGTGACTAAATCGAAGCCTTAGCTCCAGCCTCTCCTCTTCAAACCCAAAAACGTCGATTCTCCAAACCTCACACAATCCAATTTGAGCAACAGAAATTAGGTGTTTAATCTAAATCGAATTGGAGGCTTCAACCCAGACTAGGATGACGTAAATTACCTAACAGAGACGATCCAGTGACCGTGAGCGGCGGAGCTACGGTGGTTGACGCGCCAGCGGCGGCGCGTGAAGCGAGTGCGGCGGCTCTGGTCGGAGTCGGAGGTCGGGAGCTTGGGTCTCGAAGGGTAGTGTAGCTCCGACTTCGTTTATGGAAGTGTAGAAGCTCGATTCGGGCTGGAGACCGGAGAATGAAGATAGGCAGAACCTCGAGTTCCGGCGAGCTTGCCTGGCATTTTTCCGACTTTGGTGGGTGGCGGAACTTCTGCGTTTTTCTCCTTGTTGCTTGCTAAGATGGATGGTGGTGTCGGAGTGGCGAGATGATGGACGGAAATCAAGGAAAGCCGACGAACAGTGGCGTCGCTGCTTCGAGAAACCCAGTGCGGAGGTTGGAAGTGATGCATGTCGACGGTGAGGCTCCAGTCTTGGTCGGGTTTTGGTGCGGCGTCGACTGGTGGAGGAGATGTGTTGAGGTGGTGGCCGGAGCTGGAGTCTCCGGTGATGGCAGAGAGCGAAGATGAGAAAGAGAGGTCGGGCTTGGGTCGGATTTGGGTGCTGGATCTATTTGTGGGGACGGTTTTGCGAGGTGGTGACCGGAGAGGGAGTTTTCCGGTGCTACAGTGGGAAGACGAGAAAGAGGGAGAGAACGGGGGAGAGAGAGTGATGCGGCCGAGAGGGGAGAGAGGAAGAGAATGAGATTTTAGGGTTTCCTAGTTTTCTATTTATACTTGCGTATGCGAAATGTCCATTTTGCCCTTGCGATGAATTACAGAATTCTCCTTGCTGATTCCTTTCGGGTTTTGGGCTCGTAACTTTTCTTTTACTCGTTTTTCGTCGGAAACCTCCTAATTTATTTCGCGACTTCGCCCTAGCTAGGCCCGAATGAAAGAACATTGGTCCAAAGTTTAAATTTCGGCCTAATAGGTGGTCTCGACGCCAAAACAATTTCCGAAATAGATTTCGTCACTTAAATAGCCTTGTGAAAATCTTATTGGCGAAAATCTACCTTCAAAATTTAAACGAAATTTTTCGGGGGCTCACAAGGTAGGTGGAACCGATTTATATACTAATACATGTTGATATATAGTAATCATGCGGGGGTGCCAACATTACTGCAGACACGATTAGAAACTCAATTCACCTATATCACAAACATCAATTACACATGCAGCCAAAACCTTGGGGGGTGCCATGGCCACTTTAGGGCCTTGAGTAGCTCTGTCCCTACATGCAAGTTTAGTTTGGAGGGATGTGATACATCTTTTCATTATTTTGACTTGCAATAATGATCGTTTAAGTCTTCCTCAATTTTGTTTTGATTAGTTACTTTTGTTTAATGTATGTTATGTTCTACTATGGAGGTCTCGATTTCATTCCCCTCTTTTTGTATCTATTTTTCCTTTAATAACATGGGGCGGTAAGAAGGTTTTTTTTGCCTCACTTATCCCTCATTTTGAAGGAAAACAAAAGCTGTATAATAACTAGAGTTACCAAATGAGCAGAGTTCTATATATAAACAGGAATTAAAGAATAAATGAAATTCGATCTAGACTCAGTACTGTACGTGGTTTCTCAGCACAAGCTGCTCTTGTTAGAACTAGGGATGGAGCCAAAGATTAAAAATGAAGGGGAGGGGCTGGCAATGTAGGAAGAATAAAAAAAATAAAATATAAAAAATAAACTCAATGTAGAAACATATAATATAATAAAAAATGTAAATATGAACTTTACATCAAAATATGACTCATCGCTCTTTCATATTGCGAAAGTCATCAATAATCGAGTCTATACTTAACATTTCAACGATTTCGTTTTCAATATACACAATCAAAGAGTCAGTAAGAAAATCGTATAGGAGTTAATAGTACATGTACTGAATTTTGATGCGAATACTCATGGAGGAATCAAACTCTAATCTTTGAATGTAGATTTAGATACGCAATTGAAAAAAAAAATTCACCTTCTCTTCGTCATAAATTCATAATGAGTTGAATTGATTTTAATCATAAAAAAAAAACTTAAAACAATTAAATAGCCCTTTTGTATAGTTGTAGTAGGACTCAATGACTAGGGCCCAACCGTTATTATCTTTGTAATTACTTTATGTAATATTTTATAATCATCTTTGTATTCTAACCAATCAAATAAGGTAGGTGGGACCAATTCATATACTAATACATGTTGATATATAGTAATCACGTGGAGGTGCCAACATTAGTATAGACATGATTTGAAACTCAATTCACGTATATCACAAACATCAATTACACATGTAGCCAAAACCTTGGGGGTGCCATGGCCACTACAGGCCCTTGAGTAGCTCCGTCCCTTCTTGCAAGTTTAGTTTGGTGGGATGTGATTCCTCTTTTCATTGTTTTGACTTGCAATAATGATAGTTTAAGTCTTACTCAATTTTATTTTGATCAACTACTTTTGTTTAATGTATGTTGTGTTCTACTGTGGAGGTTTCGACTTCGTTCCCCTCTTTTGTCTCTATTTTTTCTTCAATAACATGGGGCGGGAAGAAGGTTTTTTTTGCCTCACTTATCCCTCTTTTTGAAGGAAAACAAAAGCTATATATATTAGTAGAGCTACCAAATGAACAGAGTTCTGTGTATCAATAGGAATTAAAGAATAAATGAAATTCGACCTACACTCAGCGTACGTGGTTTGTCAGCACAAGCTGCTCACGAAGTTGTTAGAACTTAGAACAGCTCTGTTAGTTAGTTCAAAGTATAGTATGTATTAATTTCGAGGGGCTAAGCATAGTATATATTAATTGGCTGGGGTCCAGACACCCCCTGTATAAAAAATTATAAATCCTTATGAAATGGAGAAGAATACACAAATCGAATTCACAGTAATTTGCCATCATCATCATGAGTTCCCCTATCTGCGTCTTCGTGTTTTCTTTCATTTTTTCATGTTCCTATGCTTCGCATGTCCAAGACTTCTGTGTTGCAGACTACACAGCTCCCCAAGGCCCCGCAGGCTACTCATGCAAAGACCCTGCAAAGGTTACTATTGATGATTTCGTCCACTCAGGCCTTGGGGTGCCTGCTAACACTTCAAATAGGTACAAGTTCGGATTCACATCTGCATTTGCTATTAACTTCTCCGGCCTCAATGGCCTCGGCGTTTCCTTGGGTCGGACAGACATGGAAGTTGGTGGTGTTGTCCCCATCCACTCTCACCCGGGAGCCACCGAACTGGTAGTTATTGAGGAAGGAAGTTCGATAATTGGCGGGTTCATTGCCTCGAACAACAAGGTTTATCAAAAGCCCCTGAATAAGGGTGACACTATGGTTCTTCCTCAAGGCTTGTATCACTTCTTTGTGAATCAGGGTAAAACTCCAGCGGTCATATATGCTGCTTTCAATAGTGAAAGCCCAACCGTGCAGCTTTTGGACACATCACTGTTTAAAAATGGTTTGGCTACTGATATCATAGCAAAAACTACTTTACTTGACGTTGCTCAGATTCAGAAACTCAAAAAACTCTTTGGTGGTACTAATTAATATGTTTGATGTACCAATTAGCTAGGAATGTTATGAATTAATAATGATTCAATACTGTCTTTTAGTCTCTTTTCTATCAGCCCTGATCCAATTCAAGTGTTGTTTCCTACAACCTTGTTTGTGTCTCGCAAAACCCTGCACTACAAAAAAAATTGCAATGGCCACGGCGCAATGCAGTCGCTAAAACTTCATTTGCCGCCGCAAATGACTTTTGACAACTGCAAAGCTTTGGTCGCCGTTGGTGGTGTTGCCAATGCTACTTGCTACGGCAAATGCATCGTCGTAAGAGTATTAGCGATGACAAAAGATTTTCCTTCGCAAGGATCTTACGACTGAAAAATGCCGTCGCCAATACCAATGGCGATGCCACCAACCGCTACCAGAGTTATCTGCCGTCGCCAAAAGTCATTTGGGACAACGAAAATGCTGTCCCAAAAATGTTATTTATGAATAAAAAGAATCTGGCATGCAAATATGCATGCCATTTTTATTTTTTTTTGATAAAAGCTATACAAAAAGGAATAAAGCTTATACAAAAGGGAATGTAACATTTTAATTTTTCTCACAAATGTTACAAAAGGAATGAATCTTCTATGAAAGTTTACAAGATAATTAAGCTTTACAAGGTGCGCGCTTATCTTCCTCTACTTCGACATTGAAATAGAAGCTGCTCCAAGCCTGACTAGTAAGAAACAGAAGCTGCTCACCAAGCTTGAATTGATGCTTCAAGGTACTGCCTATATGACAATTTTATACAGTCAAAATGGTAAATACAACCTTGAAGAAATATATGAAGCTAGCTAAGTTTAAGAATCAAAACTAACAATCTTCAATTATATAACAAAGCAGCAGCTAGCTAGAAGCTAATTAATACTACCAAAAGCCTAAACTAGATAAACAAAAGCATAAATGTATCTCTATATATTACCAGAAGGCCATGTGTACAATATCCAAAATGAATTACGTATGTGTTTTTTAGGTTGATGAAAGAATGGCTAATATTTATCACAACTCTCAATCATTTAAGTGTCATCACTAGAACATAAGTATTCATGATGGCTCTGAATGAATAAAAATGGACATTCAAAACATAAAAGTATAAATCTGTACAAGTATTCATGAGGGAGACAGGGAGGAGGAGGAGGAGGAGGAGGAAGAGGGGGCGAGTGGTTGTTCACATCACTCACCTCTTAAGAAGTGACTGATCATCACCTTTGCTTAAACTCTACTTTAGTTGATGGATCCTATTTAGTATCTGCCAGAAAATGAATGGCATATATATGTAACTTGCATAAGTATATATGCATCAATAGTATTTAAAAACCAGTATGATCAGTAAAAGGAGGTATACCATATAGGTGATTGCACATGCTTCCATTTGGTAAATATTCAAAAACCAACATCTGACTTTCGTGGCAGTAACTCAGTATTTTAACTAAGATTCGGTGATGAATCTGCGACAAGTACATTACCTGCTACCACATAATTAAGCTCTTACATAGTTGTTTTTGTTATGCACAGTTGTTCATTATGCAAAATGAAAAGAAACTGATCCTTAACACCATATCTAGTTTAGGCATAGAACATGGTTCATTAAGTAACTAGGAGCTACAAAATGTAATGCACAGAAGTATAGAGTGTAGAACACTATGATATGTCCCCATTTAGTTATACCTCTGAGACAAATTCCTGTCTAGGAGCACCGGGGCGTCTTTTGATAGCCACAACCATCCCATCACGGAGTAAACCTTTATAAACAAGGTCCAAAACTTCCATATCCCAGAGGACTGCTTTCATCAAAATGCTTGGTAGCTTGCTCTAACTCCTCCATTGTGAAGTGTCTTGCTGAACTAGGTCCACCTCTAGTCAGCTCAACTGACCATGTTGGCAAGAAGAATATCATAGACATCAGTCGTTAACTAATTGGCAAAAACACTAGACAAAATGTGATATAAAATTTTACCTATTGCAGATGGATCCGAAGAACCAGTCTTTGAGTTCTTGTTGGTGAAATGCTTATTACATTGTGCCTTGCAGAACGACATGAATCCAATGATTATTGGCACCAAGGCAAGTGCCCCAACAGCACCTCCAACTATGGCTGCAGAAGATGACTTTGACATGTCTTAGAGCCTTTGCTTTCTCCAGCTACAGACTTAAACATTGAGCCTGTGATGTGATGATAATGCAGAAGAACCAAAAGAGCAGTCAATCCAAGCATTTTAAGGAGTTTGGGATTTTAAACACCAGTCGCTATGGCAACTATACTATTCAAAGAGATCAAGTGGTCCTATTGATTTGAGAAAACTAAAATGTAGTTTTAGAGTGGCATTTGAGCACTTGCTAGTGGGGTTTTCGTGCCAACAAATGTTCAGAGATGTTAATTGGCTGATCTCAAAGTATCTACTTGGGAAACAAGAATTTTGGTATGTGATGAAAAACTGATGCTGCTAAAATCTAAACAAATAGATCAAAAGACAACCCATGCTTTTAGAAAGGCCTTTAAGCAAACAAACGGACAAAAAAAAATTAATTAGCTAAACCTGTTTTTATGTCATAAATACTTGTGTATCATTAACTTGGCCATTCCCAACAGCGCGATAATTCATCACATTGAATGTGCTTGTTGCAAGTGATCTCCATGCTTCTGGGAATGCCTGTCAACAAACAAAAATTGCAGAGAATCAAGATGCCTTAATTAAAATTTAACAGAACAAGATTAATCACAATAATATAAGCTTGCTAGCCAAATGATTTGGTAATATATGTCCTTGTTAATCATCGTTGGTTTGGCGATTTGGAAGAGGACGATAATACACTTCGAATGTATTTGGAGTTGCAAAAACATCACAATATTCATTATTGAATGGATTTGATGTCGCAGCAGCAACTTGATCACCATAATAACCAATGGCATCATCATCTCTTAAAGTATATGTTGTAGGAAAACCAGTAAGTCTGGCACATGAACTTGTTGAAGGTGAAGCAACCAGAACGGTCATGAACAAAAAGATCGTAGCAAGTACTCGGACCTCACATATTAACTCTAGCTAGCCAGCTATCTCTAACAACGAAATAAATAAAGGAAAGAGAATGCTAGCTAGGTTGAGAGCAATTTAGACTTCTTAGACAGCACAAGAGACATTATATTGATTGAATGACATTGCAAGTGGCTGAAATCAGATAATGGGAATTGCTAAAGAATTAGGACCATTTAACACAAATATACTTTTTTCAGCCTGGCACACAACAGTCCATTGCCAAAAATCTCCAATCGCTTTGTAGACCTAGGTTTAAAATTGGAACCTCTGGCAAACCCTACAATCTATAGAAGATAGGAAGTTTTTAAAAAGTAGATATCTTAAGGGGTTCAAACCCTAGATTACAGGGCTCAAACCATGAGCCTGACCACTTCACACAGAACCCTTATTGGTGATTTGCTTGCGCATTTCACCAAATGAGTTTACCTTCTCTACATCACTGATCAAGTAAAACCATATCCCTATTTCAGTGACAACAGAGAGAGAAGGAGTAAAGTAGAGGGCCTCTCCAGATTTCTTCTGATGAGTATGAATGATGCTCAAGTATTTGACGGCAAAGAGAGGACGAGGAGGAGAAAACCATCACATTGCCTCACACAGATGAAGAAAAGACACTGGGTTCAATGTAAATTTTAGAAAATGATGACGACAAAATAAGTAGTTCGCTTAATTTCATTAATAGTTCCTTGTTTTCAGCCGCCTTCCGCAAAAGCCAATTTCAAAAGCTACTGAAAGTAGCTTCTGATTTCTTGCTGCATGCCCACAGTAGCGCTCCGTCCAATAGCAACAATTTTGGAGTTTACCAAATAGCCTCACTTTCCTCCATAAGCAGGTTCCAAAAATAATATCAAACTGGGCCTAGTTTGAGATTGCTGTGACTTAAAAAAAAAAAAAACTTTTGCTGCTGTATAGTGAGAATAATCAGCTGTGAATTAAAACAGTTTCGTGTTTGGTAAATAATATTTTTAAAAGTGTTGTTAGTACATAAAATAATTGCAGAGCATGTTTTGATCCACAGCAGCTTAAAAAAGCAACCTCTGGGCTGCTTCTAAAATCTGCTGCCACTAACCTAAAACTTTCAATTTAAGCTACTTTTTATTTATTTACCAAATACAATAAAATTTAAAATTTTGAACAAAAGTTGATTTTTTTTAAAAGTGAAGCAATCCCAAACGGGTTAGTCAGTTGAGTTTGAGTTTCTCTAGCTATAACATAAGGGAAATAACAATGGAGAGTGAAGGTGTTACGTCTTTGTATGAGGGGCAACAACAACAACTACGGCGAACATTTTCTGCAATTAATCAGCGTGGTGTTGTTAGGCTAGAAAATACCACAAACGATCTGGCTGTGCATTTGGTGGAAGGTGAAAATTTTATACAAGTTGTTTCCATATAAGGGATGGGTGGTTTGGGCGAGACCACTTGGGCAAAACAGATTTATCATCATGAAAAAGTCAGGCATCATTTTGATGCATTTGCTTGGGTGTGCATATCTCAACGATGTGAAGTAAGAAATGTTTGGGAAGCGATTTTGGCTAGACTCAGTTCACAGAGCCGAAATGTAATTGAAAAAAATGAGCGACGATGAAATAGTTAGAAGGCTTCATCTCGTGCAACAAGAGAGGAGATGTTTGGTGGTCGTTTGATGACATTTGGAGTATTGAGGCACGGGACTCATTGAAACTTTGAAAGTGGCATTTCCATACGAGGAAACAAAGACCCGAATCTTACTCACCACATGCAAAGAGACGGTGGCTAAGCGTGCCGCTAACATTGATGGGATCCTGCACCCATTCACGCCATTAAACGAGAACGAAAGCTGGGAGCTTTTTGAGAAGATTGCAATTTCTTCAACTGATAATAGAGGTATTTTCTCACCCAACTATTTTTTTAATGGGAAAATGTCTATTTACCCAAATTTGAGCTACACTAACCGCATTTACCTAAACATCTTATGAGATTGCCCATTTCGTCAATAGTCTATATATATTTTACCCTAATACCCAATTAAGTATTTTTTTTATTGCTTTTTATTTATTTTTAGGACAATTTTTCCCTCTCATTCTTTGTCACTTAGAGAGAGAAGTCATCGGAGACCTCGCCGGACTCCAATGACCAGTGGTCGGCCGTGGACTCCGGTGACCGGATTTTGGCGTCCGATTTTATTGCCCCATAATAATACCCAATAAACATATTATTGCTCCCTAGTAATCATATTGCTGCCTCCAATAAACATTTTATTGCCCCCAATAATCCTTTTATTATCCCTCCATAATATATAGTGTTACAATAATGCCCAGCTCTTCTACTTAAATATAGCAACTTTGCCCATACGTTTATAATCTTTTGAAGAATCAATTATTAGTTTCTCAGAATTCTCATTGGAGATATCATCACAATCTCCTTCAACTTGATGACATTTTTGTACAGAAACAATTATATCAGTTAATAATTAGTACAGTTAGTCACGAATCTACAATTCCGACTCGAAACCCAGTCTCTGATTGTGTAGCACAATTCCGATCAACACGAGTCAAGTTTACATATCCAATTAACCCGAATAGATAATCAAAACATCTGAAATTGCAAGAAGATGATTGAGGCTGTGCTTGGCGACTTTACTTTCATCAGGATTCGTGCTAAGAGCAGCTTGAAGTATAACAGCAAGGCCAGGAATATCCATTTTTTTTTTTTTCAGAATTTCGATGGAAATCGAAACTTCTGATACGATTAAATGGTCGACATCAAAATTGATCGGAATCTAAACCCTAGCTGAAATGGAAGAAAGGGGATGTGTGAACCAGAAAGGGGAGAAGAGGAGTGATGGCGGTAAAGGGATTAACATCTATCTGATTTGCCGATGGCCTGAGTCGGCGATTTGATTGACGGCGCTGGAAGACCGGCGATTTGATTCGCCGGAGGCATGGGTCAAGCATCAGTGACAGTGAGAGAGAGGAGAGAGAGAGAGAGAGAAGCAGTCGCTGTCTGATTCGCCGAAGGCTTGGGTCGCCGGAGTCGTCAAGCACCGCGGAGTCTAGTGATAGAGAGAGGCCGAGAGAAAGAGAGAGAGACGTCGTCTGAGTCTGGGAAGAGAGACTGGATATACAGGTCCGTAATTGTATGTCATGTTTTCTCTAGAATAGTCACTTTCCTTTTAAATTTGGTAAATGGGCGCACTAATCTCTTACTGGAGCAAGTGAGCAATTTTAAACTCAAATTATGTAAACAGTCAATATCATTTTTTAATCTAATCACTTTTTGTTTCGACAGTCAACATTTTTTTAGTCTAGCGACATAAATATTTTTATTTTAAGAAGTTATGAGTTAGACTCAATAATGACTAGTGGCTGAATAAAATAAAACAAAAAAGATATACATTTCTTCATATTGGTCTTTAGTTCATTACTTATCAACTAATATGCATTTTGATTGATATTTCCTTACCATTAATTACAGACTAATACGATGCCTGAGTTTCTGTTCAACTTGATTTTGATCCTTGTACGTTGTTTAACGGGTTATTATCACAAATGGTACCTGAACTTATCTTCTATTTTATCGATGGTACCCGAACTTCAATTTTGATCACAATCAGTACCCAAACTTTTCGATTTCATTTTAAATGGTACCTAAGGCCACCTTCGGTCACTATTCCGGCCAAAAAAGCCAAATCTAAAAAAAAAAAAACAAGTTCAAGGCAAGTCTATTACAAAAAATCATTACTATATATGATTGCAACCCTTGAAATCATCAAAAATCATCACTATGATTGCCTCCCATGCAGTTTTTAGTCGGAATAGTGACTGGAGGTGGCTCTAGGTACCATTTAAAATGAAATCGAAAAGTTCGGGTACTGGTTGTGATCAAAATTGAAGTTCAGGTACCATCGATAAGATTGAGGTATAGTTCAGGTACCATTTGTGATAATAACCCTTGTTTAACTTTTACAGTAACGGCCTATATGGCTATATACTTTTCATTAACAATTTCAAGTTCAATTGTACAAAATAAAACTTCGATCTGTTGATTAGTCTGGGGAAAGGATACATGTTATATCCTGTAGTCATTATTTTCCTAGTCAAGGAAATGTTACGTGTTGCTAATATATATAGGCATCCAAGCGGACTGGAATCGGATTGCAAATATTGGATAGCAGACAGTTGCTTAAGTCAAAGTTGTTATTCATGATGGTAGGTAGCACAAAATGATGTCTGAAATGAATATAGACAGAGACCAACACTTACGTTTCACCACTAATAAACTCCAATGTGCATTTGGTGAACAAGATCAATCTCTAAACTTGTAATGCTTTGAGCAGCTAGCAGAAGCAGTAGGTAGAGCCGTACGTATATAGTGAGATCTTCAGATATAGGTAGATGCAATTATGAAACTACTGTGCAAACTCGGAGTATGAACAAGTAGACCTGAGAGCTTGAATCCAATTGTAGCAAAAAAGTGAACCAGATTCTATAGCAAAAAGGAACGAGTCCTAAAACTTCAAGATGTTTCCGAATGTGAACAGGAAGGATCCGAGAGCATGACCAAGAACAATTCCCAGAATAAGAACAATTCCAAGTATGAACAAGAGCAATTAACACTTGCTAAAAAGAATAAATCTGAAAATCTGAGTATTGAACTTCTTGTACCACAGTTACGGTTTCAATTCTCTTTCAACTTGCAACAATCACTATGAATCTTGTACTAAAACTGTAGCATAATACTTCAAGCACAAATCCAAGGCTTCAAAACAAAAATTTATCAACAAATTTCAAATTTCATAATTCCAGATTTAGAAGATGAACTTATCTCAAACTTGAATCTTTCTCTAATATGGCTGAATCAAAAACTAGAAACGAATAGAAATGAGCAATAGCTTGATGAAACTCAGGTAGCTAGGCCTCCAATTTTGAACTCCGATCCCGATCGAACCTGGCTCTTGATGCCATGATAGTATTGTGGATAAAATGGAAAATATGAAAAATAGAAATATATTGCAGAGGCAAAAATGATAGTCTTCGTTACAATCATGGAGCAGAGAGCAGCTATCTATTTATACAAAGGAAGCATCACAAGATGAGTGCCATGTATAGATGAGCAATATGCCATAACACTAATTAAGTACCAGATGGCAAAATATACTTTTACCCTTAACAGAGTTAACATGGGGCAAAAAGCTGGACCATGCTCCTCTGAAAGCTCCAAACTCATCACGCACTATAACCCCAATGGGATTCCCCCACTGTGAGACTCACTCCTGAAGGCCCCATCCACATTTATTTTAAGCCTTCCACGTGGTGGGGATACCCTCTTAATTGCCCCTCTCCTCCTGCCCTTGTTAGAGCAAGTCCACCGGTATGACTTTGCCCGGGCAAAGTGAGGGAATGAGTAGAAAAGAATACTTTGATTTTAGGGTTTTCAATAATAATTCTATTCATCCCACAAAGGGGTATATATACAAGGACAAGAGGAGTAGTCTAACCCTAATAGGAAACAATGATTCCTATAATTACATGATAACCTAAATAAATAAGAATCATAATTACATAAGATTTACAGCTATTCTACACTCCCCCTCAAGTTGGTGCATAGATATCTATCATGCCCAACTTGTCAACTGAGCTGTCAAATATCTTCCTGGACACTCCTTTAGTAAGAACATCAGCTAACTGCTCTTCTGAGTTTACAAATGGAAAACGAATAACCTTTCTGTCAAGATTTTCTTTAATAAAATGACGGTCAACCTCCACATGCTTTGTCCTATCATGCTGAACTGGATTATGTGCAATCTCAATTGCAGCTTTATTATCACAATGCAAATCCATAGGTTGTCTAAGCTTGTAACCTAGATCTTTCAGGACATTACGAATCCATAACATTTCACAGACTCCATGTGCCATACCTCGAAATTCAGCTTCTGCACTTGATCTGGCCACAACTTTCTGTTTCTTGCTACGCCAAGTGACAAGGTTCCTCCTACAAAAGTGAAGTACCCAGATGTAGAACGCCTGTCAGTTTTATCACCAGCCCAATCTGCATCTGTGTATCCCCCAACTTCCAATTCATCCTTTTTCTCAAACAGTAATCCTTTACCTGGCGCCATCTTCAAATACCTCAAAATCCGAAAAACTGCATCCATATGTTCTTCACTAGGACAATGCATAAACTGACTGACAACACTCACAGCATAAGCAATATCAGGTCTAGTATGTGAAAGATAAATCAACCTTCCTACAAGACGTTGATACCTTCCTTTATCAGTTGGAATTTGATCAGGATAAATGGCAAGTCTGTGATTCATCTCAATGGGTGTCTCAATTGGACTGCAGTCCAGCATCCCCGTTTCAGTAAGTAAGTCAAGAACATACTTCCTCTGTGACAGTGAAATTCCCTTCTTAGACCTCGCAACTTCAATACCCAGAAAATACTTCAGTTGCCCCAGATCCTTCATTTCAAACTCCTTTGACAGATACTTTTGTAACTCATTCATCTCTTTCGGATCATCCCCTGTAACAATCATGTCATCAACATACACAATAAGAGCTGTAATCTTACCATTCTTGCGCTTGATAAACAAGGTATGGTCAGAATTGCTCTGTCTGTACCCAAAGGCTCTCATGGACTTTGAAAATCTCCCAAACCAGGCTCTTGGAGATTGCTTCAGGCCATACAAAGACTTCTTCAATTTACACACCTTGCCAACTTCACTTGGGTAATTCTTAACACCTGGGGGCACATCCATGTACACTTCTTCTTCCAAATTCCCATTAAGAAACGCATTCTTCACATCAAACTGGTGTAAGGGCCAATCTTTGTTTGCTGCAAGTGAGATTAGAATCCGAACAGTATTGATCTTTGCCACAGGTGCAAAAGTCTCCTCATAATCAATCCCATAACGTTGTGTGTATCCTTTGGCAACCAACCTCGCCTTGTATCTATTAATAGTTCCATCTGCATTAAGCTTCACAGTAAATACCCAACGACACCCTACAGTCTTCTTTCCAACCGGCATAGGTACTAGTTCCCATGTTGCATTCTTTTGAAGAGCTTC
Organism: Rosa lucieae; assembly: GCA_024704745.1. Classification (NCBI taxonomy): domain Eukaryota; kingdom Viridiplantae; phylum Streptophyta; class Magnoliopsida; order Rosales; family Rosaceae; genus Rosa; species Rosa lucieae. Next base: position 71,635 of record JANPXK010000872.1, read on the forward strand.
CAATTCTTCATTCATCGCCTTTGTCCATTTTGGATCCGTCAATGCATCCTGCACGTTACTAGGAATAGATACAGTAGATAATTGATCAATAACAAGTGCATGTGACCCAGAAATCCTATGGTTAGACATAAAATTAGCTATAGGGTATTTAGCTTTGGCTTTGATATCTGGTTCATATTGTTTCTTAGGAATTCCCTTGGTAACCCTTTGTGATTTCCTAGGTTCGACACTTTCTAACCCAGAAGATTCATTAAAGTTTAGGGGTACCTGAGGAGGATCATTCTGACCGGGATCTTCAGTTGGTGATGTAGAAGGGGGAATATCTTGTGTGTGAGCTTCAGATACGTCTTGATTTTGATTCAAACTATCCAGAAAAGTCGTCTCTTCTGTCTCGGAATTCACAACACTCTGTTCGGCAGTTACATTTTCTGTTTCGGAATTCACAACACTCTGTTCGGCAGTCGCATTTTCTGTTTCGGAATTCGCAACACTTCGTTCGGCAGTCGCATTGTCTATTTCGGAATTCACAATGCTCTGTTCGGCAACTGCATTTTCTGTTTCCAAATTTTTTCTACCCTCAAATGTATCCTCCAAATTTTCCAAGTCTTCAAAGACATCAAAATCAATAATAGAACGAGGATTCCCTTCACAACCTCTCTCCCCCTGAAGGGAAGACTGAGAAGCTCCCCCTGAGTAATAAGGCTCGGATTCACGAAAAGCAACATCAAGAGAGACATGTAAAGTGCCAGTAAGGGGATCATAACATCGATAACCCTTCTGGAAGTCAGCATAACCAACAAAGATACACTTACGGGCACGGGGATCAAGCTTGTTGCGTTGAGGCTTGGGAATATGAACATAGGCTGTGCACCCAAACACCCGGGGCTCCAAATTAGGCATAGAAGGGATGGTCAAAAATGTATGAAGCTTCTGATGAGGATTCTGAAACTCAATCACCCGTGAAGGAGTACGGTTGATAAGATATGCTGCAGATTTTACTGCTTCTCCCCAATAGGACCGAGGTACATTCATGCCAAATAAGGAAGCACGAACAACTTCCATCAACTGCCTGTTCTTCCGTTCTGCTAACCCATTCTGTTGAGGAGTATAAGAATTGGAGGTTTGATGACGAATTCCATGTGACCGGCAAAACTCAATCATAGGGCCATTCACAAACTCTCCACCATTGTCAGACTGAAACACTCGATGGATTGTTGATACTGAGTTGCCACCATTTTGTGAAATTCGATAAACATTCCAAATACATCACTCTTATTCTTCAGTAATGACACCCATGTCATGCGAGTGCAATCATCAATAAACGTTACAAAATACCGAGCTCCAGAAAGAGAAGGAATCTTTGCAGGACCCCAGACATCAGAGTGAATTTTCATAAAAGGAACAGGACTTTTATGAAGACTTGGTGAATATGAAATACGGTGGCTCTTGGCCAGTTCACAAATGTCACAATGGAAATCCAAATCACTGACAACCGAAAACAAATGAGGTTGCAGCTTCTTAAGATAACTAAAAGATAGATGACCTAAACGGCGATGCCATAACCATACTGCTTCCTTTGCATTCTCTACCCCATTAATCTGATTAGCTTGCCCCAAAAGATGCTTCTGGTTTTCTCCAGTCTCTGTCAGATCCAGGTAGTATAATTTTCCCCTTCTAACACCATAACCAAGAATCCGCCGAGTCAGAATGTCCTGAAACACACAGAAAGATGGATAGAAGGTCACAATACATGCAAGTGCTAAAATAATCTGACCAACAGATAGGAGATTATAAGCTAGTGAGGGAACAACTAGGACAGATTCAAGGGTTAAGGTATCAGATACAACAATAGAACCTTCTCCGGTGACCGGAGTTGGAGTACCATCAGCAGTAGAGACAATATTTTGAGAGGAACGTCTAAGGTTTTTCACAAGACTAGGGTCATTGGTCATATGATCAGATGCACCTGTATCAATTATCCATGTATTATTCAAAGTAGCCTTACCCTTCATACCTGACTGCGCTACATTAGCGGAGGCATTGTCGAGATGCTCTTCCTCTGTAGTAGCAATAGCCGCCTTGCCCGGATTCTTTCGCGGTTTCCTGGTGAAGTCCCACCAATCAGGGTAGCCAATCACTTCATAGCACCGCTCCTTGGTATGACCTACTTCCCCACAGACAACACATTTTTTGTTTGCGTATGGGTTTCGTTTGTCATGAGGACGGCGTGGAGAAGGACCTGAGAAGCCTGGAGGAGGACCTGGTCGGCGTTGAGCGGCCATAACAGAAGATTTTGTAGGTACCGAACGCCCCATAGCTTGTTTCTCTGATTGCACCTTGCGAATGTAAGCATAGCTATGCTCCAAGGAGAATTTAGGCTCCTTGCGTAGGATTTCTCCACGCACCTGATCATACTCTGGGTCAAGTCCACTCAAAAACAAGTGAACACGCATCCGGGACATTGCTGAAGTTTCTTGAACGACAGCTGCAACATTATCATGTTGAGAGGCCATCCTTTGATCAATCTCCTGGAACATTGCCACTAACTCATTGTAGTAGGTCGGAATGGGCCTTCCATTCTGCTTTGCTTCAAAACACTTTTTATTCAACTCAAAGATTCGGGTTTCATCAGAATCATCATAAAAGGGTTTCTCTACAGCTTCCCAAATATCTTTCGCAGTAGGAGACGAATATACCGGTTCATGAGAGAGGATTCCATGGAGTCAATTAGCCAACTTTTCACCTTTTCATTGTCCGTGGCCCAAGCTTCATACTCTGCAGAATTCATGGCGGGTTCAGCCTTTACTCCGGTCAGATAACCAACCTTCCCTCGTGCTCCAATGCGCATTCTCATAAGAGGAGCCCATGTGGTGTAGTTGGATTCATTCAAGACAACACTTGTGGGGAAAGCAGAGTTGTCTTGTTGGGTGGTGTAGTGGTGATGGATGATTGGTGAGGATGACACCATTGTCTTCTCGGGATTTGACTGTTCGCCTTCAATTGCAGGTCTGGCCATTGAGGAATTTGGGGTTTGTTTTTTTTTTCAGGTTTGGTTTTTCTAGGATTTAAAAAATTCAGGGATGGCTTGATTTTAATGGTGGTGGTACGCAGCGGTTTGTGGTGTGCTTTGGGATTCAGGATTCAGGATTCAGGATTCAGGATTTAGGATTCAAAGGATGCAGGCAAGTTCAAAGGATTGAACCTGCTCTGATACCAAGTAGAAAAGAATACTTTGATTTTAGGGTTTTCAATAATAATTCTATTCATCCCACAAAAGGGTATATATACAAGGACAAGAGGAGTAGTCTAACCCTAATAGGAAACAATGATTCCTATAATTACATGATAACCTAAATAAATAAGAATCATAATTACATAAGATTTACAGCTATTCTACATAATGATGATGTGGTGACCGGGCATGGAGAGAAACAACCTTCCACCAGGCTTTGTTTGACCAGCCAAACTTTGGCTTTGCATGACTAAGGTCAAAAAAGGGGCAAGCCGATGACTATTTTCTTGCCCAAGGTCATGGAGCTGCCAGCTCGGCCAACCACAGAACGTGGGTGACATCAGGAAGCTGCGAAGAGACAGACGCGGCTAAATCCAAGGGTGGAAGACACGGACCAATCCAGAAGCGCCACGTGGCCCACCTGCAGCAGGATTTTGTCACCCAGTCGCCGAGAGGATGCCGGAAAACTGGACTTCCGGCCGGGTCATGCCGCACTGCTGTGGGAGGCCTTCGATCTCCTTCTGGCCTGAGTGGTGAGGTGAGGCACCACTGTGGGGAGGACGAGTGGGCCGAGGCTAGCCCGTATGGCCCGGGTCCGCTGCCAGAGGACGCACGACGGCGCCGGAAAACTCGAGTCGGGTCGGTCGGGACTCGATGGGTCTGAGGAGACGCGGAGGAGAGAGAAGAGAGAGTTTCAGGGGTGAAAGTGAAGAAAAGAAGAAAAATCTGTCCTTATAAAAAAGGATCAGAAATTTTTGTTATTTATAGAAAATTTTCAAATTTTCAAAAATTTATAACTAATTCATACGAACTCCGATTTTTGCATTCCACATATGCACGAACTCGTATCGATGATCTCTATAACTTTCATGAAGGAAGTTTTCCCAAATTATGTATGTATAAAAAGTCGATTTTCGAGACCCCCTTAAAATTATATAATAATGAACAGTGTTGACCGGGCAAGAAAAACAACGGGTGTAAACCCATGTCCTGTGGCAGTGAATAGTAACTTGACTGGTCGAATTCTTCACTTCTCGACTTTGCCTTTTCTTGACTACGGGTGCATTTGCTCTTAGCAACATGTAAAGGATTGAATAGTCATGCAATAAGTTTGCTGACCACGTAGCTGCATGCATTGGAGTAAAGAAGGTACCACCATTCCAAACTAGATTGTTTCTTTCCACCCATAGGGTCCACGTGGCCATAAAGAAAACATTAATTGAGAGACAGTAAGCAAACCAAACATGTCAAACAACCAACCTGAAAGATACTGGGTCTGATGGTTTCTAGCTCGCAGTCCCAATGTTGTGTGAAGCCAAAAACAAGCAACGACGTTGCAGTGTTTAAAAATGTGAAGCTCAGTTTCAATGTCACTCTTGCAAAAGGGACAAACTAGGTCTGGGAGTATAACTCTCTTCGTACTCAGAGATGCCTTCGTGGGTAAAATACGTACCCCGGACTAGTCTCCATACAAAATAGCGGATCTTGGGCTGCACACGGGCTCTCCAAATTTTCTATTATACACTCGCATGTCGTTGCTAGCAGAAGAAGTGGAAGCTTGATGAATCACATAACTCAACCTTCGAGCTACATGATATCCACTTTTAATACTATATAAGCCATGCTTATCGAAATGCCAAATCACTCTGTTAATCGGGTTTTGGAATACTAAGAGGAATCTTACAAATTAATTGCACATCTTCCGGAGGAAAAAGCTCCTCTAGCACCTCAATTACCCATCCATTACGCTCAGTATCAATCAGATCTGATCTAGATCAGACACTCGTAGAGCCAACAGTCCCTCCACAACCCTTGAAACAGGTCTAAACGTGTGAGGACGTGGAACCCAAGCATCAATGAAGATGTTGGAAATTTTATGATTTAAAATTAAAAAATATTTTTTTTATTTTTTTTTATTTTGGGGATTATCTTTATTTTGTGTTTATTTCTCTATTTATGGTTTAACGGTTTTATGTTTTAAATATATGATTATTATTTGACCGTATGGTTAATGAGGCTATTGATGGTATGGTAAGTGTGCCCTATATAAGGGTACATGGCTATGGTTGGAAGGCATATGGCGAGACATGAAACATGCACATGTGTGGGAGTTTAGATTGTCGGATAGTGAGGGTATACATGACGGTATAATCCACCATAATGCAACCACTCTAGCCAAATACCTCTACCAAAGATATTCTTACAAACTATACATATACATACTTTACTTATATACCGTTTTGAGTGCACGGGTGATAAAGGTTCAATGGGGCTTCTTAGCTGCACGACGGAGCTCGAAGAGTTGTTGTATCTTGGGGAAAGTTCGTCATTCAACCCTGTGCAGTAGGGGACGAATCTTCTCTTAGATTGTTGTAAAAAATATGGTACGGAATTCTTGTAAAATTAAAATAAAATAATATGAAAATATCTTGGGAAATAAACATTGAGATATAGATAAGAAAATGAAATAAAGTACGAAAATATTATAATATATAGGTTTTTATATAGGAAAACTTATCGAGTCGAGGCGTGCAAGCGCACTATCCTAAGAGAAGATTCGTCCCCTACTGCACAGGGTTGAATGACGAACTTCTCCCAAGATACAACAACTCTTCGAGCTACGTTGTGCAACTAAGAAGCCCCATTGAACCTTTATCACCCGTGCACTCAAAACGGTGTATAAGTAAAGTATGTATATGTATAGTTTGTAAGAATATCTTTGGTAGAGGTATTTGGCTAGAGTGGTTGCATTATGGTGGATTATACCGTCATGTATACCCTCATTATCCGACAATCTAAGAGAAGATTCGAGTGGAATTTCTGACAACAACGGACAATGTGAAGTTCGAGGAGTCACAATCAATATCACACATTTGGCTTCTTCTTTTTTTCTCAACTTATGAATACCTTAATATTTTTCTTTCAATTATTAGTTTATATTGGCCTTGAATATGCTAATTGCATCTTGCTTTGCATGTATACTAATTAATAGTTGAATATCAACTAATTCTTGATAGGAAAAATCTCTCAAATGCCAAAGTTGACGGAGGAATTAGTGACGCAATATACATACACTAGCCTCTACCATGATAAAGGGATCCTAAACGACTTCTACGGCATAACTAACTTTTGTTCTGTAAGAAATATATGTTTTTGCATATTATCATTTTGTTGTTACAATTATATCATTCGGCATATAAATTCATATTTAATGCATATGAGTTCTTTCCCATACATAAGCAAATTAAAAGATCGTGATTAAAATACATATATGTTAGTAGCCAACAAGCAGGTACGTATATGTGCATGTTACAGTTAAGTTTATATATATAAGCTTATTTTCCATTAAGTCATATTTGCAAATTAAATTTGCTTTCAATGACAATTAATCTGCCATGAGATCAGGTTGGCTATACTTATGATTTGTTGACTGTTATATGAAATTGATAATGCCTATAATATATAAAATGTTGTTACTTGAGGTACGTACTTGATTACTGATTTTATGAGTCACTACTACAATAAGTTAATCAGACGACAGATATTTGGAGTTGTGTGATGACCAACCTCACTGTGGTCTAAACGAGTGTTGTGTGATTGAAAAATCACACAACGGTGATTTCACCGTTGTGTGACAATACTTTGCTCAACAGACTACATGTTTCCGTTGTGTGAATTCTACGCAGGCATGTGCCTGTCATGGCATGCGCGGGGATGTGTTGACACATTCAGACAACAGAAAAAGGAATTCACCGTTGTCTAAGATTCATAACACACAATAGATATAACTCATTCTTTGTTATCTGAGATATGCAACACATAACATATATTACTCATTCTTTGTTGTCTGAGATTAATAACACACAACTGAAGTGAAATTATCTCCCTTGTCTGTTGATTACTCAGACAACAGAGATGATTTCATTTCTGTTGTGTGTTATGAATCTCACACAACAGAACTTTGTTTTCTTTTGTTGTTGGTTGTTAGTTCACACAACCACTATATTTGATTAGCTGTGGTGTGAATATTGTAATCAGATTGGCTAATAGCCAATTACTGTTGTAGGAGAAGCCTTAATTTTGAACTCATTTATAGTCATACAATACATTGTTTTGTATTGTGTCGTATGAGATCAATGCTAAGTGAAATCATACAAAATCAATGCTAGAGATTATTACTAATGAACAATAATTTTATATTAATTACTGCTAAAAGTAACTTTGATACATCAAATCAAACTCCAATCGATTCACTGTATACAATTTATAAGCATTTAAACATTTCATTGAACTAAGCCTTCCAATTTCATAAGCCATACAAGATTGTGTTCGATCCTCACCCACAAGCAATGCTGCAATACGAGCAATCCAATTTCCATCTTGTGCAGCATATTTTTGTTAGTTGAGGTAGCTGGTATTCCATCTGTGCCAATGTAACCTAGAAACATCTCAATTATCACTGTGAAAATTCTGGAATATGATGCACTACTACATTGAAGCAAAACTTCATAATCCAGAAGCTAGAGACCTAAACTACCAGAGCCCTTATTTGTTATCATTCTATTTCAATGAAACCACGAAACTTTTGAAACTTTCAGAGAGAACTCAGAAGAAAGCAAAAATACCTTGACATTTTCAGGGAATTCAGGAAGTACGAATCAACTGAGACCTCCGTCAACCATATACCGGGAAACAACGCCTGTAAATTCAAACCACCATGAATATCATTACTTTGTTTCCAGAGAAACCAAAGGAAGAAGAAGAAGAAGAAGACAGCTAATTTGGGAGAGATGAAGAAGCTGAATTTCTTCATCTGAAACCCAATATTTCAGAAGAAATAAACCGAGAGACAGAGAAGTGATCACTTACTTTTTGGGCATGTTTTGAAATGTCATTAACAATGTAATCAAGAAGACGAATGAGGCCCAGGTTCTGATTATTCCCAGAGATAACATAAATGCTAAATGAATTTGCCAAGTCAACTTCTAGGATTACAAACCTAAAACAGAATACCACTGCATAGGATTTAGATCCAGCCATAGTTGAACAAAAAACTTAAAGCTAAAAGAATCACCACCTCAGATAACTTTATTGACGTGTATGAACCTCCAGTAGCCTCCCCTTTGTATACATCAGCAAGCTGAAGCCTTTGAGCTGCAGTACAAATGTTTGTTTTTTAGTGACAAAATAAAAAGACGCCTAAGCATACAGGCTAGATTCCTAGATAGTAACAAATATAAATGCCACTAAAACATTGAATGAGAAGTTTGACATGTGGATCTGACCACTGAAGGAATCGAAGAGAGTTTCTATTATTCTATAATGACAAACTTTGGAACATATACTGGAATTCAATAGTTAGTATAACATAATAGTATAAAAAATTATAAGCTAAACATGTCATCAAGAAACACTTGTCAGATGCCCGGGCATTATACACTTCTAGAGACCACACAGGAAAAAAAAAAAAAAGATACATAACTGACCAAGTATAAGAAAAAGTTTAATAGCACTATCTGAGTATTAAGCCACACACATAATTGTTAGAATGACTTGGTATTATACACTCATGGAGTCACAGAATAGAACAGATAGGAAAAAAAAAACACAATAGAGTAAACCACAGCAAATTGTTTTCCATATTAGAAAGGATAACAGCTATTTGTTACTTGGCAGCCTCTTATGAGTCTTATCAGAAGAAAGGGAGATTGTGTTTATCTTTGCTGTTGTAAGACAACAAAAGAGTAAGAGAAATTTCAGGTATAAAGTCACTCACAGTAGTAAGACAACAAAAGAGGCTGAGCAACTTGAAAAGAAATCCTTCTCTTTTGAAATCAAAAACTACCCAAATAACCAAGTACTAACACAACCCTCCTCGAACAACAAGTCGAACTTCATTGAACACTTTCTCCTTCTCTTCCCAATAACTCATGTGTCGCAGCCCTTGACAGACCTAATCTCTACACCTCTCCCTTCTCCTTCCCTTTTCCCCTTTCTTTTCTTCTATCCTCGTTCCTTCCTCTTTCTCTCTCCCTCTTCTTTTTTCTTTTTTGTTTTGTTGATCTGATCCCTCCGCCTCTTCTTTCTCCCCTCCCTTTCTTTTTCTTTCTTAATCTTTCATCCCTCCTCTTTTTGTGTCAGCAACCATCACCACCCCCCCCCCCCCCCCCCCCCTCCTCTCTCTCATCTTTTAAGGTAACAAAACAATGAAAGTAACAAAAAAGTTTTAACATTATTACACACACACACACACACAACAAAACCTTGATCACTACATAGTAACAAATACCCATAGCACTGAACATAAACCAAAAGAAAAAAATAACCAAAATATCACAAACTCAAGTAGCCAAAGTCTGTAAGCATTAACTTTGTAATAAATAAAATGTCCACAATGAAAGTCCAATCTTCAAAGAAGGAAAAAAAAACAGGGGAGTGCAATTAACCAAAAGAAAAGCTATGGTGCCAGCACATGCAACAAAGCTAACCAGCAATAAAGCAAAATATAACAAGGCAAAAGCAATATAGAACAATCTTAACCAACCAATTGCTGAAAACTGAACCACCAAAATCAATACCCAAACTTAACAAATTCAACTTGTATAAATTAAGAAAACAAGGGGAATTCTCAATTTCAAAGTAAATAATGACAACTATCACATTCTTCCAAACTAAACTGCAAACAAAAATACAGAGTGCAAGGTAATTACAACTACCAAACCAAAAGTACAATAAGGAATTTTCCAGAACAGATATATGATGTCTTCTCTTCTTATCTTCATAATTATGTTGTTACTTGTTACCTTGCTATCAATTATGATCTTGTAGTTGACCATAATGTTGCATACCAATCAATTAAAACATCCACCCAGTTTCTATAACTCTAATAAAAGTATTTGATAAAAGAAGACCAATAAAAAAAAGTACCAGATAAAAGTCAATAGAATTAAACCCCAGGCTCAGGTCTAAAAGTCTTATGGAGATCCCATTCATAATGCCACAGCTCATAACAATCTTTTGATCCAGAGGTTTTTGTTCAAAGAATCTCATCCTCAAAGCCACATGAAGGGAACAAAATGTGACTAAAAAGGCCAGCTTGTCAAGTTTGTAGCTGCACAAATATGTATACGAGACTCATATCAGCAACCTTGGTACAGCAAATGAAAATGAATAGGATTATAATTCATCCATTATATATGAAAGATCGATCCTACATTCCCATAATTCCCTTCACAACAGATGCAAAAAGATGTTCAATTAAAATGCCAAAGGACCCCTGTTCTAACTCATTCCCAACATAGAATGATTTTACTAATTTTACTGAACATAAGTAACAAAGAGAGAATTTAAATTGGCATGTCAAGTAACAGGAGTCACCTCTGTGATTGGGGTATCGAGAACTCTCTCAGGGCCATACTTATCCAAATGTCCTTTAGTTATCTATATACAATGGAGGATCAAGACGACGGGTAAGTTCACATATGTTTTTGAATAAAATGAAATAAAAAACTTCAAATGTGTTTCTTTCCATAAGTAGTTCTAACCTTGTAAGCACATTGATACTCCCAACCTGCAAATAGAACGAGCAAAGATCAAGGTCACAAAAATAAAATCAGTTGGGTCTCATATCAACAAAAACAGAACCCATCCACGTCTCCTCACCTCTTCACCCATCAAAACGCTTTCGGATCGGCGGACATTTCCTCATTGAGGGCAGAGTTTAGAGCATTTGAATACAACTCTACCTATATCAAACAACTGGAGTTGGTTCATTGTTCAAAGATGTACACAATTGGCATCAACTTAATGGAGTTCAGATAAACACATAAAACAAACCCAAGATTACTACCTTGAGAATTGCTCTGTCCCATTGTCAATCTTCTGTGCTGATACACCTTGTTCATCTGCATCAAACATATTGTTGTTAGCGAAATTTATGGCCATTTTAAATACAAACAATGAATAGAAAGCTTTTCATTCTGTCCTACGAAGTGCATAACCAAACTTACCTTTTCATTATTGAAATTTCCGTCAGCTGAGCCTTTTCTACCACTAGAAATAAGAGAACCCGGACTACTAACTGAGGTCACAAAAGTAAGCACACAGCAGATAACCAAACTTAACATAAGCATAGTTCATTGTACGGGAGGAACCTCTAAGACAATTGCTTCAATTCAGATCACACAGAAACATAACAAATGGAAGAAATTAAGGGAAAACATCAAAACAGCACCCAAACTTTGCACCCATTTCATCAAAATCATGGTACTAAACACAAACCCAAATTTCTCATCAGCATTTCAAACTAGAATCAGAAACAACCAACCCAAAACCCCAATTCATACCAATTATCCTAATTTCCCAAAAACACAAGTCACCAACCAAACCAAAATCATCAGAAAGAAAAGCAACTCATCAGAGAAGGAAAATGGAGGACAAAATGGGAAACTGACGAGATGTTCATTTGGCGGAAGAGAAGGCCAAGAATGACGAGAGAGCAGAGGAGGACGATGAGGACATCGGAGATGAGAGAAGAGATCGTGGAGAGCTTGGTCATCGCTGATCTCGACTCCGTCGAACAAATCAGAGAATTAGGAAGGATGGTCATGGAGATGGTTTCGACGAAGCCCATGGTTTTATGCGATAGATTAAGACGAAGGTCATGGTTGCAGATCCATGTGAGCGGCGGAAGCTTTGACGGCTGAATACGAGCCGCGAGAGAGAAAGATGGAGCGGGAGGCTGAAGGGAGGTGGAGAAAAACCAAAACCAGGAGGAGGCTCAGGTTGTTGAGGACGGTGACAGCTAGGGAGAAGAGGGTGAAGGTGAGGAAGGGGAAGGAAGAGGCTCCTATGAAATCGAAGCCATTCACCGGAAAAGGGTTCGAAAGGTAGTACTGCTTGAGATCGAGATGGGTTTCTAGGTTTAAGGTCGAGAGAGAGCTGAGTGTCGAGTGCCAAGATGAGGGCTTTGATTTTTTCTTTTCTTTTTCTTTTGGACACGATGTGGCATTTAAACCTAGTTAAAAAATTTTGAAGTTATTCACACAACAGAAATCTCACCAAACTGTCGTCGTCTGAGTGTAGCACTAAAATTCAAAATGTGAAATCATGGAGGGAAACATGGCGCCTACAGCATTTTGACTCAAAATGTTGCGCCCAGTTCCAAGTTCACACAACAGAAAATGTTAAATCTGTTGTACAATTAGAACAGCTTGCACTAGGCCTATCTAGGGGATGTCGACATTCCAGCAAGCTTCATCAAACTTTGGTGCTTAGTTTTTCGATCACACAACGGAGATGATGAAACCCGTTGTACCTAGTAGCTCAAATTTCAGTGTTTCAAGAGCCAACCAAGACTCCAAAGTGGAGGGAAATCTGCCGCTAAATTTTTTAACACTCAGACGACGGACAATACCTATCTCCGTTGTGCAATGCAGTTTTGATAAAAAAAGTTATCATTTTGTTGACACTCACACAACAGAATATCCCTAATACCGTTGTACAATCGAGCTTACTCAAACACACAACAGATGATTTAAGTTCTGTTGTATGATTAGTGTTGTGTGATTAACTTTTTGTAGTAGTGAGTTATTCCATTGTATTTACATACATCCTAGTAATTGTTTTGCGTACAGTGTACCATTGAAAATATCAATTATATTATGAATGCGATTGACCTTAATGTCTATTACAGCGCTTTATATGTTATCAGGTCAATTACAAATGACTTTTGCCTTTTGTTTCGAGGAGAAGCATATATTTCATTCGAGTTGCATATCATAATTAATGATTAATTATCTTTCTTTCATATCTAAAATGATGCTATTCCAAGTTTTGGTGATAAGTATTAATTTTGTCTCATTATTAGATTTTAATAGAGTTATTAGCAATAATATTTATTGAGTTCTTGAGTAATTGCAGAGAAAGAAATAGTGATGGTATGTTTTCTTTTACTCTCAAAATTAATTTGTAGATACATTACGAGATATACATATGTTGTTGGTTATCTTATAGACGAGAATGCTCCAAAGATACTTGTAAGTTCAGTTCATAAGAAGATTTCATTTTGCTTTAATGAGTCAATAAGAAGCTATTTTCAATTTCAATAGTGGGAGTTACTATTTGAAATTTTAACTATTTCATTAGTATTCTTTAATGCTTATTATTACCGTTGGTCTTATATATATGATTATGTTATGAGTACTCTTAGCATTTAGTATTCTCTCATGAAGAGCATCTATCTTGGTGATGTGAGGGTAAGCTCTAGCTATAACTCCTGTAAATATTTATAAACATGTCTTTAAAAACATTTAATATCAAGTAATGTGGGGGTTATGATATATATTTCTAGTCATCATTTACTATTTACTTCAATATATTTTAAATGCCCTATGGTAATGTGGGGGTAACACTCATTTTATCTTATGTGATCATTAAATAATCAGTGCAGAGTTATAAATTTTCTTGTTCTCATATGGAGGAAAACACTCCTGTGAGAATTGTGGCTGATGGTTTATTTGAGACTTGCAGATAAATTAAAATACAGGGTTTTGTGAGCTAAAGGGACAAGCAAGATATAACCAAAAAGGAAAAATAAAATAAATATAATATGACAAAAGTCATATAAACATGCCTCGCAGAGGAGGCCCCTATAGTCTCGAGGAGGAGACTATATATATAAAATTGCTGAAGGGGGATGTGCTTAAGCCCATAAGGGAGTCACCTAGGGAGGTAACCCAACTTCTGTGAGTGGAGATCCCATGAAGGAAGTTCAATGTGGTAGAAACAATCCATACTGCGTGACTCAAATATAGCACACATAAATTTTAAGGATATATCCAAAAGAGATATTATCCTGTGCATCCCTAAGGCATTGTTGGTGCAGAAAAATTCCGTTGAGGAGTTTGACTCACCAATTAATGCGGACTGGAGCGGGAGCTGACCGGGAACAATCGAGAGGCTTCCTTTGAGCGTTGACCTGGAATTTGACCGTCGGATTGAGGTGAAGGGGGAGTACCTGCAGAAAACCCTCCGATGCCTAAGTCAGTATGTTTCTTAGTAGTGTAGTAAGAAGAGTCAGAATCTCCTGTCCTACCTGGTCAGTATGCCCCCTATTTATAGATGAGGGAGAGTTTGCACCACAAGTCGTGTTTAATATCGATAACTGTACTCATTATTGTCATAACTCCGCAGTATTGAATAACGCCATCACCGTTATTCTATAATGCCATCAATAACGTAATCACTGCACATTGTACCATTACTCTGTGTCACTAATAACGCCATTGCTCCATGTTTATGGAATAACGCCATCGCTCCGCGTTATGGCGAATAACGCCATCGCTCCGCGTTATGGCGAATAACGCCATCGCTCCGCGTTATGGCGAATAACGCCATCGCTCCGCGTTATGGCGAATAACGCCATCGCTCCGCGTTATGGCGTTATCGAATAACGCCATTATCATTACTCCGCGTTATAGATTAACGCCGTCGCTCCGCGTTATGGCTTTAATCAACAACGTCATTACTCTGCGTTATGGAATAACGTCATTACTCTGCGTTATGGAATAACGTCATCGCTCCGCGTTATGGCGTTTATCCAATAACACCATCATGTCATGTCATTACGACCACGCCTCCTTAACGCCATATTCATTGTGTCGTTAATAACGATGATTGCCACCGCATCTACGATTGTCATTGTCCGCGTATTTATGGCGAGGGTCAATTGTCATAATGGTGGGTCAAATTCGTTGATTACCCCCACAATTCCATGTCCAAGGAGAATAAAATGTTGTTGATCAGATTCAAAGGGAAATGGGGGCAATTCCATGTCTCATGCTGAAAATGAATCTTCGCCTTAAGGAAAGAATCGAGGCGGCCAGGGCCCGAGGAAAGATTCAGGACGGCCAGGGCCTGAGGAAAGATTCGGGGCGGCTTGGATGGCCAGGGCCTGAGGAAAGAATCGGGGCGGCCAGGGCCTGAGGAAAGAATCGGGGCGGCTAGGGCTCGAGGAAAGATTCGGGATGGCCAGGGCTCGAGGAAATATTCAAGGCAAGATTTGAAGCAGCCAGAGAAGGGAAATTTCCTCTTAGGACGAATGTCCAAAGAGAAAATTTGGGGGCATTGTGGGAGTGAGAAAATTCTGCTGGGCCTGCAATTAAGGCGATTAACTCCGCAGTTAGTATGGCGTTAAATTTCAGTCATGAATGCGGCGATTATTACGACAATAACTACGCACAATGATTATGATTATAAGTGCATAATGAATGACTATCATAAATACGCAATGAATGACGGTAGTAAGTACGCAATGATTAGCTGTTATTAGTACAGCAATAATTTTCATTATAAGTGTGTAAATAAATGCAGCCATCAAAGCAGAAATAATGGAGGCTTGTTCCTGAAGTAAGTCATCGCCTATATAAAGGAGGCTCGACGTCCAGGTAATCCATCGAATTCCAATCCTCTCTACTCCACTACTAAGAAAAGTACTGACTTAGGCATCAGAGGGTTTTCTGTAGGTACCCCCCCTTCTCCTCGAGCCGACGGTCAGACTCCAGGTCAACGCTCGAGGAAAGCTTCTCGATTGTTCCCGGTCAGCTCCCGCTCCAGTCCGCATTAATTGTTGGGTCAAACTCCTCTACGGAATTTTTCACCTCCAACAGGCATTAGGTGCTATATTAAATGTGACGTTAGGAATGGGAAAACAATGATACCCTGAATGAGTTTCGAGGCGGGCAAACTCCCGCAAGGTCCGGGCACACGTACCCTTGGAGAACTCACCTAAGTGAGAGTTGTTCGTGAGGCCGCGACAATGAGAATTGGGCTGTTCTCTAATACTCTCATGAGAATCAAGATACGCGCACGGCCATAAATGCGCCAACACGCGAACCTGTCTAATTACCCGTACTGTGTGTGTGATATGTTGAAGTTTGGTCAAAGGTATCAAAGTTCAAGACTATGTCACTTTGGTTCCTCAAATGGAGACAATCACACTAAGCTAGGTTCAAACCCAAAAGGTACCTATGCCGATTGCACAGTAAAAGCACTCACTTATTTTGTTTTAAATGATTTTATTTTAATTTTAAATTAGTGGGGGATTGTTGGAAATTTTATGATTTAAAATTAAAATATATTTTATTTATTTATTTTTATTTATTTTGGGGGTTATTTTTATTTTGTGTTTATTTCTCTATTTATGGTTTAACGGTTTTATGTTTTAAATATATGATTATTATTTGACCGTTATATGGTTAATGAGGCTATTGATGGTATGGTAAGTGTGCCCTATATAAGGGTACATGGCTATGGTTGGAAGGCATATGGTGAGACATGAAACATGCACATGTGTGGGAGTTTAGATTGTCGGATAATGAGGGTATACATAACGGTATAATCCACCATAATGCAACCACTCTAGCCAAATACCTCTACCAAAGATATTCTTACAAACTATACATATACATACTTTACTTATACACCGTTTTGAGTGCACGGGTGATAAAGGTTCAATGGGGCTTCTTAGCTGCACGACGGAGCTCGAAGAGTTGTTGTATCTTGGGGGAAGTTCGTCATTCAACCTTGTGCAATAGGGGACGAATATTCTCTTAGGACAGTGCGCTTGCACGCCTCGACTCGATAAGTTTTCCTATATAAAAACCTATATATTATAATATTTTCTTACTTTATTTGATTTTCTTATCTATATCTCAATGTTTCTTTCCCAAGATATTTTCATATTATTTTATTTTAATTTTACAGGAATTCCGTACCATATTTTTTACAACAGAAGTCATAGAGAGCAATGAATGTACGTAAGGGAAGGAGAGGCAGGCCGAGCTACTCGTTCAACACTCCAAAAATCCAGCAGCAGGTTGTACGAATGATATTGAATTGGATGTGAGTCCAAAGACGAACCACCTAAGAAAATTCTACAGTATTATGATGTTTGTAGACATCCACTTACAGATGTTACTACTACAAAAAGGTCATCAGACGACGGTGGATTTGTGTTGTGTGATGACCAAGCTCACCGTGGTCTAAGTGAGTGTTGTGTGATTGAAAAATCAGACAACGGTGATTTTACCGTTGTGTGATAATAGTTTGCTCAACAGAAATACCTATTTCCGTTGTGTGAGTTCTGCGCAGCATGTGCCTGGCATGACATGCGCGGCGATGCCTCGGCACATTTAGACAACAGAAGATGAAATTTTGTCGTTGTCTGAGATTCATAACACACAACAGGTATGACTCATTCTTTGTTGTCTGAGATTCATAACACACAACGGATATAACTCATTATTTGTTGTCTGAGACTACTAACAGACAACGGATATAACTTAATATTTGTTGTCTGAGGTAAGTAACACACAACTGAAGTAAAATTATCTCCCTTGTCTGTTAATTACTCAGACAACAGTGATCATTTTATTTCTGTTGTGTGTTATGAATCTCACACAACAGAATTTTTTTTTTTTTGTTGTTGGTTGTTAGTTCACACAACAACTATATTTGGTTATCCGTTGTGTGAATATTGTAATCAAATTGGGTACCAACCAGTGATTGTTGTAGGAGAAGCCTCAATTTTGAACTCTTTTATCATCATACAACACATGGTTTTGTATTGTGTTGTATGACTTAACCTTGGACAACTTGGATTGCCTTAACAAATTGTGTGAGAAGAACTAAAACAACATACTATTTTTATTAACCATTGTGTGAGCATTATAAACCATTCAGAAAACATAGAAAATTGAGACTGTACTTGTAAAATGTTCTAGCTAGCAAGACCTAAAATACATAGATTACTGGCGCTTTCCTTTAATGCACCTTCATTTGTTCTTGCCGAAGCTCTCTTGTAGGCAAAGATGATAAGTAGCCTCTCGATCTTTTACGTCATCGATCCTACACATGATGGACAAGGACCTTGTAGAAGCTCTAGTATTGACTCCAGTTCTGCTCACCCAAAGACCTTACCCTTTGAACACATTGAAGACTCTCTAGCTGATTGAAACATTCTTCAACAAGTCCTAAATGCTTTGCCCACAGTGCCACTCTACCCATATATCTGCACAGTCAAGAACACAAACATCTAACTTCATTTATTCGCAAGCAATCAATCATATAATGCTGGAAACAAATTATTCACTGGGACATCTAATACAAACAACATCAAAACAAAGGTCATTTTCAATTAATCTTGGACTTGGACTATTTTCAAGAGCTGCCCAGCCACCAAATCAAAAGTCAAGTTCATTGGAGCTCATTTCGCAGCTTGGTAAAATGCCTAAGCCAACACCCAAATATGCTCAACACCTCAAACAACCAATTATTCAAACTTTGCAAACAAATCCCAGCTAAGAACAAGAACATGTTCAAGAATTAGTACTACCTTGACATTAGTGTTTCTGAGCCTAATTGCTTTCTCAGCATCAGTAAGAGCATGTCTGTAATTACCAAGCTCCTTCGATAACATCAACACATCACATGAAGTCAGGAACCACGCTACAATAACACAACCAAGTGGAACACACCCAGAAATACAAACACGAAATAAAGAACATTACCTTGATGGAGACCTTGCTCTTCACTTGGGTTTCCAGAGCCTCACTCATAGACTAACGCAAACCCCCACAACCCCATCAGAAACAAAATTAATACACAAATAAAATATCAATTAATTCAAAAGGGCAAACCCAGTTCCATAACACAACCAAATTCACATTCAACTCGTGTACTAACAATATGCCATTCAACTCTAAGTCAATCAAACTCTAGGACATAATTAAATCAAAGAACAATTCCACCCAGAATTGGGACATAATGATTGGAATAACCTGCTTTCCGATCAAAACAATTTTTGCAAGAAGTGCATGATTGCTTATTAAAAAGTTGATTGATTAATTGGTTAATTAATGACGAAACAAATAAACAACCTTACGCCAGCACTCTGAACAAAAACTATCTTACTAATGGGCTGAAAATTATTTGACCCCATGCCATAACCCTGAAGTCCTGAAACCATTACTAAAAATTCCCACCTGATCCCTTTCTTTCATTAGATACTAACTCCTAAGTTTTTGACAGTTGATGCAAAACTTCAAATAGTTTGCAACCTTGCCTTCTACAAGCATAATGCTCTTATTAGTTTACTTAAATAACAAAAAAGCCCTTGTACATTTGTACATCCATAACAAGTGATAATCATGAACTTTTAAGTCTTTAACCTTTTACATTAAAAGTAGTTCATGCATTAAGTAAGATGTCAAACTTCTATCTGAGAGACAATTTTTTTTTTCTTTCTTGGCAATTTTAACACTTCAGAATACTGGTTGGACCCAAAACAAAAGAAAATAAACTCAGAGTTGTCAAAAATTTAACCTAGAAGTGCAATGTTGGAGTATTCCAAAAATTTAACTTTTAAGCCTCCCTGGTTTAATATCTAAGAAGACAGTGAGAAGGGAGAACAATAAACAGAAGTGGCAACTAAAAATAATGAGAAGGCAATAATACAACTAGATATCCAAAATACTGGATCTATAAATATTTATGACCGACCTCTTGGTTTGAGACAGATGAAAGTAGACTTATGACTTTGAACAAAGAGCTTTAGGTAAACTTACTCTGCTTATTCAACTTATCAATCTGCTCCTTCAGGGTCTCAGGATCCTTCTTCAAGATCCCCACCTCCCTCACCTTCTTTCTTTCTTTCTTGTTCTGTTAAGTATAAATGACATAAAGTCAAAAGCATATAATAAAGATTTCATAATCAAGAACACCAGAAAAACATTGTAAATGAAGTAACATTTGTTGAAGTCGCATATACATCATACTACCAAAACTAATCTGCTTTCAAAACGCCCATGTCTGGAAACACACATCTATGTTCTTGGACTTTTGGCTAAATCCAAGTATGTGTCTGTGAGTGTGTGATGCATAGATTGTTATTTCAAATATAAGCATTGACTTTAGTCACTCACCCAAACTTAATTCCATCATTCCATTACAGTACACCAATTTAGGGTCTTATATGATTACATCTTCCTCCATAAAACAAAATGGGGCTAGTAAAAGAATAACAGTTTTGGAGGGCTGACCATAAGAGAGTGAATTGGACCTAATTTCCCAAATGTTCCATAGCTACTTCAGTAAGTAGAACAAAAAAGCAAACAACTAACAGGGCTACATTCACTAAATTCAATCTAAAACATTTCAACTTTCATTTTAACCTTTCAATTTTTCCTGGGCTTTCTAAGCAACCAAAAACCATGAAATTACAACAACAATTGGGCACAATGGAGTACAAAATCAATGAAATAAATCGAACCCAAAGCGAAAATGAAGATCAGAACAAGGAATTGAGCAAGAGATATTGAAATTAAAAGGAAAAAAGGCATGGAATTTAGAAGTAATTACCCTTTTCAATTCCTTTTTGCGGAGCTCCTTACGATAAGCGTCCGTAGGGTTCATGACCTTGCCTCCCTTGGTCGTCTTCATATTGACCTCTCTGGGTCTCTATTGCGCTCTTCAATTTGTTAACTTTGGTGGTTCTGAAATCGAATTGAAAAAGTTGATTCTTGTTAAGGCTACCTACAATTGCGACATAATGATTGGAATAACCTGCTTTCCGATCAAAACAATTTTTGCAAGAAGTGCATGATTGCTTATTAAACACATATACCAACAAAAAAAATGTAGCATTGGATTTCCATGGGATAGAAGAGTTTGTCTAAACCAAACTCGAAAACATATTCAGTCGAGTTTAGATGGTTTCTCCTACAAACCCTTCACTTTTCTCAGTAACCTATCAATTGCTAAGAACACAAATTTGCAGCTTAATGCAGTAAGTGAGTTAATATGGAAAATTACTAACACAAACCATTGGATTCTATATTCACATTACTAAACCAGCAAATTATCCTTACTAAGGAAAAAGCCAATAATTTTACTCCAAAGTTTTGCGAACCAAATAAGAATATACCTTTTCTCGCCACCAGTGTAGTACTCGTTGGGCTCATCGGAGTCACTGTCAGACCCATCCTTCACCGGACACCGATTCAGATCAGAAAGCTTGCGAATGCCGCCATGTGTATGCGCAGCCGGCGGCTTGTTGTCCTCCTTGCTGGTCCCGGAGTTGGTAGGCCAGGCGAGACGGAGCCGGCGACGGGGAGCCAGAGCGCGTGGGCGACTGGGAGGGCGAGTACTCGGGCGAGTGTGACGGAGACGGCGAGAGCGAGTGGGAGGGCTGGACCGGGTTGGTGACGGTGACGGCGGCGGCGTTTTCGTTGTCCAAGAAAGTGGAAACGGCAGCGTTGAGGTCGTAATTGTGGGATTCGAGGAAGAAGAGGGCTTCTTGTTTGGAGGCGGAGGTGATCTCGCAGAAGGAGGTGATGACGACGTCGTTTTGGGGGCTCGATTCTTGAGCTTCGGCTTCCATAGTGTTCCTCTTCTTCTTCTTCTTCACTATTTTGATCGGATTCTTGAGCTTCGGCCATGGTTGCAGACTTGCAGATCGAGATTGAGAGAGCTTTCACGAGAGATAGGGGTTTCGCACAGAGATAGAGAGAGAGGATGGTGAGAGAGATCCAAATATGCCGCTTTAGGGTTTGTGAGAGAGGATTGAGAGCGGACTGAGATTTAGGGTGTGTCTGAGAAGACTGACTGTGAGTTTCATTTCGTTTTGTCGAGAGAGTTTTGAGAGTGTGGGAGGCATAATTAAACTTCAAATAAATTCTAAAGTGACTCACACAACACAAACCTAACAAACTGTTGTAAGAGTGCACTACAAAAATCAAAATGCCAAACACATGGAGGGAAATATACCGCGCCCATAGCATTTTGGCAACATTTATATTCCAACTTCACACAACAGAAAAGTATAACTTCTGTTGTCTAATTTTTACAACTTGCACTAGGTTTACCTTGTGGAAGACATTCAAGCAAGCTTCCTCAAAATTTGGCATCCAGTTTTCAATCACACAACGGAAACCTCAAGCACCGTTGTATCAAGTACCCCAAATTTCAGATTTCAAGAGGCAACCAAGACTCGAGAGTGGAGGGAAATCTGCCGCTCAAATTTTAAGGCTCAGACGACGGACCATGCTTAATTCCGTTGTGCAATGTTGTTCCGATAAAAAAGTTATCACTTTGTTGGCATTCACACAACAGAATATAATCAGCACTGTTGTATAATAAAACTGACTTCAACACACAACAGATGATTTATGTTCCGTTGTGTGATTAGTGTTGTGTGATTAACTTTTTGTAGTAGTGTGTGACAACAATAATGTCTAGACATTATAGTAACGTATGTTCAATTAGCTAGGTACCATTTGCAGGAATGCTGCTTGAAAAAAATAGAATGAACAACTTCATCCACTTTTCTAAATGAGTCAATTAGCAGCTCTACAATTATTTAAAGTCTTTCAAATGCCTTGGTTGATTTATTCTATATGATTACTTCTCAAAATTATAACAATTTGAATTATTCTCTATGCAGTGTCAAACTTATTCTACCAGACTATATCAGTCTGTACACGACTCAGACCAGAACAAATGACGAAATGCGCACCAGGTCAACATGAAGTAGCAAACGTACAACTAGATACACGAAGCAGCAACATTACATTGAAGGGCTAAATACAATCTCCAAACAACTACATACTGATCACATTAAGCACCAACAGATACATGGATTATCAAGACAAAGGCCTGTCTCCCCTCCTTCTCTTTCTGAGAGACTGCATTCTTCTGCTAAATGTTTTTACAAACCAGTCCTGCTTGGCAGTCCAAAAGTTCCTAGCAACCACTCCAACTACTAGCCTACTAAGAAATATGGCAGAACCACGAACCACTAGGCACTAAAATAGAAAACTAACAATCAATCATAGCTATCTGCTGAGATGCTTTAAAAATGAAAGAGAAGACTCGTTCAGCAACTGAAAGAAGAAGGGAAGGATGAACCTTCCTAGACTCATACTATCTTTTTGGAAATTGAACTTGTCATTAGACTCGTACTATCTGTAAAGCATGTAAAAATTAGGAAAATAAAGAACTAGCAGGAAAGAGAACGATTACGCTTATAAGTATGAAGAATCATACCGAAACGAAAAAAACTAACCCTAATTTGATTCTGAGACCAAAAAAGCAAGCAGCAAAAATCTAGCAATTACCGAAATGCCGAGCTAAGTCGGCGCTTGTAGTACCGTCGGACTTTGGGACGGGCTCCGGCTACGGTTTCTGAGAGCGAGACCGAGCGTGGCGAGTGGGCTCCTTGCCACGTGGCAGGTCAGAATAATCTCCTGCTTTTGTTTGGATGATTTGAAGGAGTCATCAGCCCTCCGATTGTCAATTGACTTTCCAATGTAACACTGTGAGCGCACATCACTAGTGTAATCACGCGCTGCAGACCGCATGAGAGACTCTACGCTCTCATGCATTTGCTCGTGCGCGTGGTTGTCTTGTCTGAACATACTCTCCCTGTATTTACAGTATATAGGGCTTACGCACCATTGCCATCTACAAAGCTCATTTCCACCCTTCTCTCTTCTCCAAACCTCTGCAGTCACAATGACTTTCTCAAGCCTTCTGACCACCATCTCCACCACTCCCATCTCCATCACTACCCTTCATAACCCTACTCGTCACCAGAAACCACTCACCCTTTCCCGGATGATTTCTTATCCTTCTCTGCAAGCCGCAAGCTTCGGCGGTCTCTGCAGTAAAGAAGTCAAACCAAAGCTCACTACCAAGTTCAGATGCTTGGCCCCTGATGAGTCTTCATTTCCTGTGCCCCACATGCCACAGAGGTTGAGAGAGATCATCTCCCAGCGGTTCGACAACTCCAAATACGACGCAAAAAGCAGATATGCCAATTTTCTTAAATATTGTGAGGAGAGCGCCTTTGAGGGCATGAAACTCTATCAAGTGCCCAACTGCAAGACCCCAGTCTGGGTAGGCGTCTGCAAAGACGATTTTGACAAAGTGTATGTCGATGGGTTCGCAGATTCTGAGAATTTGACGGCGGTGCTGATGATCATGAAGATGGGCTTTACGGGACACACCGTGGAGGAGATCTGCGGGACATCTGCTGGATTTTTTAATCGGCTTGGGGTGGATCTCCCTGACTTATTCTATCTGGAATTCAACCTTCTTTTCAGCTTCATTATGGTTTTGGTCAATGAGCTAGCTCATGAGTGAGCCCATCCATCTTTTGCTTTTCTGGCTTTGTAAGGTAATATCTATTGTCTCGGTTTGTTGCTATTTCTGGGTACTGTAAGCCATATATTTCCTATTTTCTGGGTTTGTTGTGTTGGTTGTTCCCTAAAGCCACATGTGCGAGGTGTGACCGATGTAATATTAAGTCTTTGGTTATTTCATTCCCTAACTCACCTCTCTCTCTCCCTCTTTTGGGATGTGGATGATCGATCCTCCTTAAAATTCTAGATTTTTCTTTCTGATAAATTAAGAACCTAGCATTTTTTGAGTTTAGTAGAGAATGGATGTTTTTATTGAAAGATTTGCTTCTAGATCGAATTTAATAGGTTTACTTGTCCTGTATTGTATTAATTTAAAAAAAAAATCCAAAAAATACAAGAAGTTTGCAAACACCATAACAAGACTCAGGAGTGAGAGACTTTGTTCAAGAAAAACCCAGCCCCAGGCCCCTGACCTACAAAAGGGATTTGCTTTTTGTTCCTTTTGATCCTTCAATTGGAAGTTGAAACTTGCCAATTAGAGATGGGTCTAAACTCTTCCTTTTCAATGCAATAATACCATAATTAATAAAATATATGGCAGGTGTAGTTTAATTAGTGTACCCTTTTCAGTTTTTCGCTGAGTCTCTAAACGCTAAATATCAAATAGAGGTGAGATAGAAAATTACGCTGGGATTGGAAATCACATTTTTTAAAGTGTTAACTTTTTGAGCTTACCTTTTAAAAAAAAAAAAAAAAACTTTTTGTGCTTGCAAAACTCATCAAATGCAACTAGTCAATTCCAGTTAGGAGCCAAGGTCAAGATACACAAGATTTTTCAGCTGAAAGAGCGACTCTGGAATTTCTCCTTGCAAATTGTTAAACCGAAGGATTAGAAGAGTTAATTGGGGCAGCTTAACAATGCAAGATGGGATTTGACCAGTAATTTTATTGTAGCCCAAGTTTATTTCTGAAAGTTGAGTCATATATGTTAGTCAGAAAACATGAGAATTCCCCACTTGAGAAGGTATACGCAAGTCCCAAGTGGCACAGATTTGCTAGCTTTCCAATCCAAGAACAGGAATCAGAAAGTTGGTCATTAAGGTATGTATTTTTTGAAATGTCGAAGTAAGTATAACTATGTCCAAAAAAGGAATAGGAAACCAAGCTGGGTAGGTTTTCGAGAATACGCAATGTTCAACATAGTTAAGGAATGTATGTCTCCCATTGAAGAAGGTAAGTGACTGGAGAAATTTGAAAACGCAACATTCAATTCCTTGAAGGGACTGCTTCAGGTCTTCATTATAGGGAATATGGGCCAACTCAATCCTCTAATTTTGGTAGGTGGAAAATGCCTACCGGAAATTCCCCAAACAATCACTACTACAAATTTCCCCATTAGCACCTTTTTTTTAGCCACTAAAAAGTCATCAGTCCCAAAATGAATAGTATAACACTGATATAAAACATCAGTGAGTTTTTTTTCCGGCTCACTGATCATCAGTGTCTAATATATACAGTACACACAAGTTAATAATTGTTTAATACCTATGTCACTGTTAATGGTGTCGAGAAGGAATAGCATTATTACTTTATAGCATTGTTCATCTGTAGCTGCACTGACAGTAAGAAAAAAGTAGGACTTTAGATATCTTTCACACAATTGCATAGCCACCAATACAAATTATAGCCGTAGGATTACTGATAGAAGAGCTAATCTGACGATAAGAAAACACTTCCTTCAATATACCCCCGTCAGACTTCAAACCTAATTCTAATACAGCTAAAACACGAAGTCTCCAGTGTTTTCAATAACTCCTCTCTTTCTCTCTCCAAGAAATATCCACGAAGTCTCCAGTCTGGTTGCCTGTAAGATCCACCCAGCCATGGCTGACGAGCCCTCAGTGGCACCACCTCAACCACCTTCTCCTTCATCCTCCAATTCGCCCCTCGGAAACTCCGTGATCCCCATAGTGAACAAGCTCTAGGACATCTTCGCGCAGCTCGGTTCCCAATCCACCATCGAGCTCCCTCAGGTCGCCGTTGTCGGCAGCCAGAGTAGCGGCAAGTCCAGTGTGCTCGAGGCTCTTGGAGGCCACGACTTCTTGCCCCGTGGCTCTGAAATCTGCACGCGCCGCCCCCTCGTTTAGATCTAGATCTTGAGGTTTCTCCCCTCTTCTCTCTCTCTCTCTCTCTCTCTAAATCCAAACCTAAACGAGATCTAGATTTTTCTCAGCCGTTTTCAATCTCAGCAAAGAACTCGATGCCGCCATTGACGTGCTTCCAAGCTCTGCATCGAGGTCCAAACGACGTTCTATTCAAGCCAAGGAGGAATTCTCGAGAAGAATGACTCTCCGTTTGAAGCCTTCAACTTTGTTTCTTAATTTGTCTCTGCATCTTACCCCTAGCCGCTTAGTCTTCAGGCCTCAACCAATCGTTAGCTGAGGTTAGAAGTTGCTTGGATTTTTGTCAAATTAAAAACCCAAGCTTGAGCCCTTCGATCTCTCTCTTAGGTTTAATGTAGAGGTAGAAGTGTATGTGAGAGCTTGGAGTGTCAATTTCATGTTTTGAAACTGTGCACGTCTGATTAGGAATGGTAAAGCTATTGAAATCTACTCAACTTTTGGCCATTGTTGGATGTGTATGTGTTTTAGTCATCTTGAGTTTTCTTTTGCATCAAATGGAGTGGTGTAATGAATATAATATGGATTAGAAATTCTGTTAAAAGAGTTTGTGCTAGTTAAGAAAGAATACCCAACTGTGGATTATATGTTGAGAAAGCTATTTGATGTGTGCAGGGCTTGTCCTGGAAAAAAGATACAGGGTAAAATTCCTAAGAGAATCCACGAGGCTGTGGGGGAGAAATAGAAGCGTGAGCATTTGAATGATCTTTTTCTTGATCTGTTTGATGCTCTTGGTAACTTCCATTGTGTTTATGAGAACATATAATTTCACTTTGCTTAATTTCATCTTATATTCATGATTAGCTTTCGATATTTTTCTTTAATCATTATCAACATGATGGTGGGTGGTTCTTAATTGACTTTTTTTTTTTTTTTTATGTCCCTCATGATTGGAACTCATGATAGGTTAGTATAGAACACTATGACACCATAAACATTACATAAATAGATCTGATAGAGTGCACAGAATGCAAGCTTGTTGTTGTTTTGAGCTGATTAATTGTTTGGTTGCAGTTCATAACTGCTATTTTCTATCAAATCTGCAGTTTTGATGTTTGATTAATTGTGATTAAATGAGTTGTTTGTGTTTGTGAATGTATTTGAAAATATATATATTAAAAGTGTAAGTATTTGGAAGCAATGGGAGAGAAAGTGAGTGCTTGGTTGTTTTTGTAGCATTACAGATTAGCTTGGAGAGAGCATGGACAACAACTTCAACTTCAACTGTTATTTGGTAAGTTTATTGGTTTTTTTTTTTTTTTTTCTGATGACAACTATGTTTGCTGCAAGTTTGTACAATTCGAAATTAGTTACCAGCTTTCTTATTCAATCATGAAGAATGTATGCTTTTGGTGTTATGACTTCAAATGTGGAATGAATATTTATGGGATTGTAGATTATCTTCTTTGTTCATTTTAATTACTTTTACAGTCTAACAATTACCTTGAGTATTAGATATAAGTATTCTGATATTTAGTTTGATATAAGTTTATGATTTCTAAATGTTTTAGTTGACTGCAGGGAGGTTGCAGGGAGAGACAGCGGCAGCAGTTAGGAGAAGATCTGAGACTACTCCTGAGCTGGACAAGCACAATAACCAGGTAATTCAAACTTTGTCTAACACAATTATGCTTTGCAAACTACTCAGCCTTAATGATGCTTTCAGTTTGTGCAGATCAATACTATAAGGATAAATTATCTTTGGAAGTTGGAGGTTATTGCAGTGACTAGAGTGAAAGTTTAGTTTAGTAACTGTTAAGTTAGGACAGAAGAGGTTTGTATCATAAACTCTTTTTCCTTATCTGTTTTGTTGATTTATAGGAAATGGACAGGTCTGGCTTTGTGTAGTTGCTGTAGGGTTCTTTTTTTGAAGATAGATATTTTTAGTGAGCGCTGTATAATGTTTTTGATGATGCAGGGGTTTGCAATTATCATATTTGGTTTGTTATCGACAAAGGAGGAGGATAACTTTTGGGGTTTTATTGAGGAAAGCAAGATAGCTGCAGGTCAGATATTCTTTCTTAGATTATATATATATATATATATAAGTTGATGCTTATCTTGCTTGATATATATTCGCACCTAATTTAGAAGATATATATAAATTTTCATTATGTATCATCCGGATTTTCACACCTAATACTGTTAATGATCTCCTACAGTCATTCACTTTATACTGAATTGTGTGTTTATGGGTTTGTTTGTTTTAGGAATTTGTCCAGCTTGAATCTTGGCGGGGAGATTTTGCCAGCCCTTGGAGATTTGGGAAACTTGGAATCCATGTATGTTTTCTGTTTGTTTTAAACTTTTTTATTTTTATTTTGTGTTCATAGTGTAATAGTCCTGAAGTGGTTTGATGACTCTTTGTTTATTTGCAAATTGTAAAGACTTGCAGGGGAATAAGCTAACCGGTCAAACCTGGATGAGATTGTCAACTGTGCTTCTCTTATGTTCTGTAAGACATCTCCTTCATGTTGACTTTTTATTGGTGTTTAGTTGTTGTTACTTTGATCTATTAGCTTTCTCAATCTTGTAAAGCTATTTTGGAATAGGTTGTCTATTATACTTTGAAGAGTTGTGTGTTTTGGTTTAATTTGACATTCTGACATAGTCAAAGGAGAAGTAAAGAACCTGTTATTTCTCTCTTTATTTGATCTTTATGTTCTGCTTGTGGTCTTGCAATTATCTATGTTAAGAGCTTTTTCAGAATATACATTTATGTTATATTTGTGAACTGTATTAGTCTTATTAGAAGCTTCAATTCGTTAGTGTCACAGGTTTCTTCTTTCAGAAATTGCAACGTTCTCATAAAAGTTATGAAACTGACAGAAAGCATAGTTGCTGGATGTAACCAGATGCAGCCATAAAGGAACATGAAGAGATTTAAGTCTTTTTTTTTTTGTTAATGTTGTATTTTATTTGAAATTGTATACGATTTGTACAGTACATTTTAGAAATACATGGTTGTAGCTAGACCAAATTGTTATTTTTTTTTATATATACTCCCAGTTTTGCCACTGATATTGGTGGCATTGAGAAAACACACTGATTCAATAACAGTGGGAAAGAAAAAGGTGGTTTGCTGCATTGGGTGTTGGTATGCCACTGATGTTTTATCAGTGTGCTTTGCCCCAATAGCACCTACAATAGAGGGGACTGATATCTAATTAGTTGCTGCATAGTGGCTAATGCCATTAGCCACTCTTTTCAGTGTGCTTTGTCCCAATAGGGACTAATTGAAATCAGTGTGCTTTGGGGAAAATTGTAGTAGTGAATCCACATTCCAGAAGGTGGAGAGATACGAGAGAAGAAGCAATTTTCAAGATATCAGGATTCAGGATGAGATCGAAGAGAGTATCTGAACACCACTAAGATGAAGTAGTTTTATGTTGTTTAAATTCTGCACTAGGCTTCTGAGGTTGGACTTGTCCAGTTCCAACAAATTGTTTTTAGCAAAATATTTTTGGTTGTAAGAGAGGTCAAGAGTGATCAGCTTGGATAGCTTTGAGATTTCTGATGGAATTTGGCCAGCAATGATGACCATGAAAGGTTGGGATATGTTAGATTGGTAAGGTCATCGCATAATCTTGATGGAACTTCAGAACTATTGAAGTTATTACCGGATAGGTCAAGCCTCTGCAAGTGAACAAGTTTGAAAATGCTGCTGCTCGAGTTGGAAGAACCATAGAGACAGCTAGTTCTGAGATCAAGGCCAATAACATAGCCAGAGTCCTCATCACACTCAACACCATCCCATGAACAGAAATTATTGATCCGTTCACCTTGCGCCCAGGATGCAACTTTTGGATTAGCAATAGTATCTCTAGAAGAGCAAAACTTGTCTAGTGTAAAGCTATGCTTGAATTGCAACAAGGCAGAGCGCTCGTTGTGGTGGCAAAGTGTCTGTGTCAGCACATATGAAATACAGCAGGCAACATTGAACAACAATGTAAAATAATGCACAGAAAGACAGTAACAATCAGATGATCCCTTTCCCATGATGTTTATGGGTTTTCACAAGTCACACAAAATCTTCTTATAGACGCAACTCTTACGTAGTTCTTCTGCTAGAGATTGATATCTGGTCTATATTGCGAAACCAAGGTCATCATTTTATGTCCCTTTGGATTCTTTAAGCCCTATAACAACCCACCGAGCGAGGCTTTGTTGATTCACATTACTTGTTGTTCAATCAAATTGGTATTTTTTTTTTTTTATAGAAAGTTGGGAAAAATTAAGAATAAATTAGGATTTGATGCATTTCTCTATTATTAATGTAGCTAGTGTGCCTAGCTTGTTGCTTCTAGGTCAATGGTGTGCCTTGCTTGGAGCTAATTCTGAGAAGATTAATAAGCATTGGTCCTATTAATATTATGTTTGGCATATTTTATACTATATTTGCTTCTTTAACTTCTTTTGTTTGGTGCTAAGGTACGGGGTACCTTGCAAGGTCATCCCAGTGTTGGTCAGTCCCTCCTTCAATGTCATATTCAACTCCATCTAGAACAGCATCTCCCAACGGCATTGCGAGGACTTTCCTCCCAAGAAGTTGTTCCACAAGCATCATCGGACGAACCCATAGAGCTAGTAGCTCCCTGCACCTCCCTCCTATGGAGAGAAAATATCCTTAATGCCTTTGGCTTGGCATGACTTTATATCCAGGCTCAACTTGGTGCGTTCATTGGTAATAGGGACACAGTGACCGAGCGATTTTAATGTAAGGGGTTTGGTGATCGTCAAATGATGAGAGGAAAGTTATGTTTACTAATTGTAATTCTGAGAAGCATAAATTTGTGCTAATGTGCCTTCATTTCTAAATAGGCCCCAATAAATAGCAATTCCACCTAATTGGAACCAGTAGCCAGAAGTAGTATCACTAAAGATAGCATTAATATGCTACTAAAAATGTAGACTTGGTGTAGAAATTGATTCTCATTTGATTTAAACATTTACGTACATTCTGTACAATATATAGGAGTATGTATTGTCAGTTTTACATGAAGCAATAATGCTGAATCAACTATAGTAATAACAATATCAAAACTGATGCAGAACGTTATAGCCTTATTATTGGCTATTCAATGGAGAAGATTGATTGTCTTTAACACTTGGAACTTGGAAGCCATCTAATTAAAGCAAGCTTTTGTTCCATGTTAAGTGATCGATGATATGAAGGAATAGGGATTCTTTTATAGTTTTATAGAAGAAAGGGCCTTAGTAATTGCCATAGCGTATTGTGTTAATGTTCAAAAATCGAAGTGTGGCTTCACAATCAGATAGGCTTTTCTTTGTTATTCTGTTTGCCTTCTACTTAGTACTTACACATGCATTTGAATGAATATGGAATGTACTGTCCATATACAGTTGTCCCGAACGCCTAGGCTTGAACATGGTGATATCTGATTAATTATATGAAGACAGATTAGTTATGGGAGTAGTTGTCGATGAGATCAAAAGCTACAACCTACATAGTACCGTATGAAGCTCATGTTCATCATGATCATATTCTACGAATTATAGTTAAAGCGATGTCATATATTGTTCTACTCTGTAGCTTTCCAATCTAAGATGCTGATTATTTTATATATCGTGTACATATCCAGAGTCAACTACATAATGGATGAGGTTGAGGTTGCCATGGAGATGTGATGTGTGAAAGTGACTTACTAACATGCATGGACTTTCTTGGTAAAACTCCAACTGGTCTTTAATCTATTTTCTTTCGTATCAAAAAAAACTCCAACTGGTTTTCATTCCTTAACAATTTCAGGACTGTACATTTAACAAAAGACATCTTGTATTTCCAATATAAAGAAAAGAGATTTTTCAAGGTGGAGCCATGCTCAAGGAAGCTTCTGTTGTTTGCTGCGTCTGTTATTTCTTCTTGCTTGTTTTCACAGTAGTCTTGCAAGTCCTAGCTATATGGGCCTGACCATCTTTGTTTCGCTGTTGCATTGCCCTTACGGTTCTTTATGCAAGCTTAATTGACCCAAAAGAGAAGAGTGATGAAGAAACGGGTCCAAAATGAAACAATCGGTCCAAAAGGAAAATGGGCCAGTAAGAGGCCCAAAGTTTATCAATGGAGAGTTCATTTATGAATTAAAGTTTTTTTTTTTTTTTTGAATTAGGGAAAATATATATTTATCACAAGCCAGAATAAGCCGTTACATACCCTTCTGCTATCATTTAAGGCCATAGACAGACAAGAAGTTAGTGATAGTACCCACAAGTGGTACGTACATATAGTCTTACTCATTATGCAATCAAATAAGTAGAGGTAGCGGAGACCCTCATTTGGTACTACTCCAGAGGCGCTAAAGATACATAGAGTGCACATTGGTGTTTAGATTCCTAAATACAAGGAATTCATGAATTAAAGTTGTTAATTCCTTGTACCAAAAAAATAAAATAAAGAAAGTTGTTAACTCTGGCAGATTAGTACATGATTTACAAGTGTGTTAAATCTTGAAAGCATTTCAAAATCAATCAAATAATTTTAGTAATTCCATTCTCTTTCTTGCTTGATGCAGTGAAGCAAAGACAGACCTCATTAATTGTGCACCACTTCCTTCTTCATCAAGGTTAGTACTAGTTCCATGTTCCTGCTTGATTACATTTGGGTATTCTAATACAGTAGAGTCAAAATTATTATCAAGGCCAAAACTTGATCTAAGAACTTAAAATCTCCCTGCTTATTGTTACTAGCCTAAACTGAAATCTCAGTTCTGTTTGTGTATGATACAGTACAGTAGCTAAGAATGAATAGATTCTCATTTCTTCAGTTTCCTATTTATGCTCAATTCGAAGGGGATAGAGTTTATTTCTAAAATCCAAAATAATAAGCATCATGATATTACCACCACTTTGCAGGCTAGGGGGTAACTATTTCCTTTTCATTTGATAGCAGCTATATTGGAGATTAAGAATATATTGTCATATCTGGTTTATGTCTAGATTGAGATAGCAATTAGGCAGCTCATGCCTCAAAGTTTATAGAACAAAAATTACTTCAGAGTCCCAGACTATGTCAGGCTACTCAAAATATACAAAACTAACAAACATATACCAGAGCACATAACATAATGCAAAAGAACAACATGATTATTTCCCAATACTGCTCTAAACCTAGCACATGAAGCTTAATGTTCATGAACTGGGCCTTTATATACAGGATTAAATAAGGACTACATTCTGAGTCCCATCCTCCGCCTGTGCTTCTCAGCTGCCTCCTCCTGCTGAATGTCTTTACAAACCAGTCATGCTTAATTCTTGGTTTTCAAAGTCTCCCCCAACAACTCCAACAATTAGACCAGTAACAACTCCTGGGAGAACCACAAACCAATCTAGCTCAATTTGAGACCCTGAGTCTTTCTCTTCTTCAAAGTTGTTTGTGGTATTGCGCTCTCAGAATCTTCACATTTCTTTGACAAAGTTTCTCCACACAAACCTGAGTTTTCTTGGTACAAGTCTACAGATACGCCGATGGAGCAAAATCATAAGTTAGCAGAATATCCGAATCAAGTGCCTACTAACCGAGAAAGGTATTGGCAGACTCATTTATCTCTCCCACACTCATCCCTGACATTGCATATACGGTGAGTTAGTTCATGCATGCTCCAAGTGAAACCACATGAATGCAGTATATCGTATTCTCAGCTATTTGAAGTCAGCTCCAGGCAAGAGGGGATTATGTTTTCTAAAAATAATCATTTGGAGGTGGTTGGATATACTGATGCAGATTGGGCTGGGTGTATCACTGATAGAAGATCAACCTCGGGATACTTCATTTTTGTGGGAGGTAACCTTGTTACATGAGGAGCTAGAAAGAAGCATAAAGTAGTTGCCAGATCTAGTGCAGAGGCAGAGTACAGAGGAATGGCCCAATGTATCTGAATGCTATGGCTACGTAACTTACTGAAGGATTTAGTTTCAAGCCCAAACAGGCTATGAACCTTTTTTGTGACAACAAGGTAGCCATAAACATAGGGCATAATCCGGTTTCAACATGATAGAACAAAACATGTTAAATAGATAGACACTTCATCAAAGAAAAGCTGGAGGCAAATATCATTGATGTACCTCATGTGTCGACTAGAGATCACCTTGCAGATATTCTGACAAAAGCTTGTTTCGGTAAGGTATTCCACAGCTCACTTGACAAGTTAGGCATTCAAGATATTTATGCACCAACTTGAGGCGGAGTGTTGACTTGAGTTGTTATTCGTCTAGGTTCATTGTATCAATTTACATTCATTCACATTTATTTCTGTATCAATTAGGATAGTTGCGACTTATTTTGGTATAATTACTTAATCAACTTGTACATCAATGTATGCTATAAATAATTTTCTATACTATAAAAACCTCATTGAGACATGAATAAATTATCACATTATTCCGATATACTTTCTGATACAATGGCTTCTCTATAACAAGGATCCCAGAAAGTGACGCATTAGTACGTTCTGTGTTGCAAGAGGATTTCAAATGGCTTAGAGTTTGAAGATGGAAGGTCACCTAGCTGGAGTAGTAGTGTTACCAACTGAAATTGGGAATATGGTCCACTTGAGATATTTCAGTCTAAGTTGCTGTCAAATCAATCATCTGCCATCAACCATGGGTAATTTGGTGCGTATGCAAACTCTTGAATTTCTTAGTTGTAGAATTCGTGTGACATCAGCCATTCAAAGCAATATGGAAAATGGAAGAACTGCGACATCTCTATATGCCCTGCTTCCCACGGTGGAGCAGGAGGATACAACTGTCTACTCTTTCCAATTTGCAGACATATCTTAAGTAATTTTTTCAAGCTTGTCTTGGGGATTTGAGTATTCTTCCGAAGTTGGTCAATCTTCGAAAACTGAGCATACAACTGCATAAACTGTTGAAAAATCTGAAAGAAATCTTGAGGCGTTCAAGCAGTACGCTGGATAGTCGGACTCTGAGAGTTGGCAACCAAGTTCCACATTCTGCTGGAGCTGCTTGGGAGGTTAGAGAAAGTGTTAAGCTGTCGTTATGTGTAGAGCTGGAGGCATCTGGGCCAATGGAAGAGTACTGGCAGAACTCCAGTACTATCTGAAACTCACCAGTTATCATTGACTTATTGTCATGAGCTCAAGGATTAAGACCAATTGGCAATACTAGAGAAGCTGCCAAACTTAAAACCTCTTTCACTAAATACCCATGTTTTTCATGACAGTGTAAGAACATTGGTCCTTCCAGAGGAGGATTTCCTCGTCTTATAAATCTTTTTCTTCATCAGTTGTTTTGGATACAAGAGGTTGTTTTGGATACAACTATACAAGAGTGGAGGGTGGAGGAAGGAGCCATGCCTTGTCTCTGTTGACTACACATTACAAGTTGCGTAAGATTGAAGGAAGTTCCAGAAGGGCTGAGATATATCGATACCCTCAAAGAATTATAGATTGACGACACGCTTACTAAATTTTTGAGTAGGCTTGAGGAAGGAGGACAGGATTACTATAAAATCCAACACGCACCTTCCATCGTACTTGGGAAATTGCAGGGGGTTGGTTCATTTCTTGCATCTCTGCTCTACGTCAATTATTTTTCTTCAGATATTAATTTATCGACTTGATTTGCTTTTACAGACATGTGAAAACAAAAGACTTTATTACTGAGCTCCTGTTGCATGCGCTTGAGGTATTTCTCAATTTACAGTTTACAGTCTACATTTGGCACCACTGCACTGTAGAATATATATAGATTTTTTTTTTTCAAAATCAAGCTTTTTGGAATTCTTCAACATTTAGTGTTCTTTGCTTCCTTTCATTCCTCCCTCTCTCCTGTATGCGTAGCTTCCTTTGAAGGCCTAAAAGTTGTGTTTATGGTAATTGTAACTTAGAGTTCTTTGTAATTTCTTGCGCCAAAAGAAAAAGGGATTGAATTTTACGTGTTAATACCATGGTTTGCTAGTAGCCTAGTAATGTCATACATAATCATCACGGAGATGACGTTAAAATTCTCACAGCTGCTGGCTTCATCTTATGATGGGAAAACTGAGTATCAAACTCTATTCGGCTGGTGTTGCTGGGATGATTTCTTTTCTGATCAGGCTGCACACATAAAAGGGCAGGTATCTGGACGAATTCTGTAGTTTCATAGGAATGTGGATCTGCTATAGTTTTCATGTCTTGGTTGTAATCCAAACAAATGAAGATGCTGTCATACTTGAATCCAGTTTACTCCTGGCTCATTCAATGAAATTGCGACACAACATACAACCAATCAATTTGACTAATTCCATCAAAAGAAAAAAAATCAATTGACTTGATATTATTTATTGTAACCTCCTTAGTGTCTTGGATTCGATTTGAAGAGCTAACAGAAACCTAACTACCAAATTTTTTTCAAGTACATTACTAAATTTTCAACCCTGAATGAATCGCTACCACTCCTCCAACTAGATTTTCATACTCAACCTTCTGGAAACCTGCATCTGCAATCATTGAAGCAAAGTCTCATGCATCATCAATTCAGATGAATTATAAGGGGGATATAACAAAAGCCACAAATTACGTACAAACTTGATGAATTGTACATACATACATATTCCAAATGTCCTTCATTATGCGTGCCAGGGAAGGCAAAAAATAAAAAATAAAAGGAACACAGCAGCACCTCAGGTAAACAGTCCGTACAAACATTTCAGAGCTATATATCAGGTGTCCCAACGTAAATTGAATTGAAATACGAGGCAATGCAGCCAGAGTTTGGCTAAGTTGACTCCCACCTTTCTAATTACCAAATCACATACACCAATGCATACAGGAGCATTAACATCCAAGATACTATTTAGGGCAAGAACTCAGTTGAACACTAAAGTAAGCTTATTTCCATCATGAATTAAGTAAATTAAAATTGCAATGTAACTAAAATATAATATAACAGAACATTATGCACCTAGACCAGACAAAATAAATTATACTTAATCCACTAATTAGAGCACTTCAACTTCTACTACTTGCTTTCCCTCTGCAGCATAGCATTCATGTTCAACTCAGGCCTTTGGAAGAAACTGTTCGAGCTTTTTTTCTTGCTTCAAAAGCAAAATGATTGCTCTGTTTTGGCGTTTAGTTGTCCCATCCCAATTGGCAAGGTACACAAGAATTTTCCAACCAAATGCATATAATACTGGAATAAAGTATTTAAGAGGGAAGATGCCTGTGGTGGAAAACGACGAATACTCTCTACCAAGTACTGATAAGATTCTCTATCTCCTGCAACTAGCTCTCCTACGGTGGGAATGATTGAGAATGAATAAAAGTCATAGCTGCAAGACCAAAAAAAATAGACAAACCATAAATATCAAAACATGGATCCTTAAAATATAGACAGCCTAACACATTCAAAACCTTATTAATGATCTCGTGAGTGGTGTTGCCCACAATTATGGTGCCATTGTCACCGTGCGATATGGAGCATGCTATACAGAGTGAAACAGAGTGTCAACCATGGAAATGTGCATGGTTGGCCACTGTAACATGGCAACAGCCTACAGCTTCATGATAACAATCTTGGCTAAATCTCTATGGAAATTCATTGAGGCACAAACTATTTTCCATTAAGCTCCAGTCACTTTTTGGATAACATAAAAGGGAAAATCGTTCGTACAGTACCTGACATTTGCCCTATTCTAAAACTTCAGTATCTCACGTTCAGAAAATATCATAATGGTACCTGACGCTTCTAACCCCGACCGAAGATTGGACCTGGAGCTGTTAGCTCCGTTACAAAAACTAAGAGTTAAAGGATATTTTCGTCCTTTCATTTTAATCCTTTTTTTTATCTAATTCATTTTTTTTTCTATTTTCTTTTCTCTTCCCTACTGTTCATTTTTTTTCTCTCTCTCTCTCTCTCTCTCTCTCTCTCTCTCTCTCTCTCTCTCTCTCTCTCTCTCTCGTTTGTAGCCTCGACTCTATCTCCATCGTGGACCCGCCTCCTCCGCCGCCGTTAAATCCGCTTAGACCGCGCCGAACTCGGAGAGACCATCGGACCATGGACCGCCTCGGAAAGATTGGGATCCGAAACGGGGATGGAGTTGACGGCGAAAGTGGCGGCTATATACTGGGTTTGACCGGGCTCGATTTTGTTGGGAGGGATGAACATGAAGCCAACTTGGTGCTGTGGTAGTGGCAGAAGGCGGCGAGCGGTTGGGGTTGCAGACGACGACGTATTGGGATAAGGTGAAGTTGATGGTGGAGTTGAGGGTGGAGAAGGAGGGGAGCTGGACGGAGTGATGAGATTTTGGGGTCTTTGGGTCAAAACCCACCAAAAGAAAAAATTTTTCAGATCTCTAGAAGAACCCTCTCTCTGCATTTACAGCATGTCTCCTCTTCTCCTAAATCTCTCCTTGATGAGACCTCTCCAGCTGCTCTACCCTTTGCGACAGCAACCCTAGTAGCCGGGTTTGTTTTTCCTGTTAACTAGCTTAGTCACCTGACCACCATCCTCTCATTCTCCTCCACTATCTTCTCTAGTAGCTCCATTTTCTTCTTGCTCTGCGTTGAATCAGAGTCGGACCCAACTTTAAACTCGGCCAAGAAGTAAACACCAATGACTTGCTCAAGGACTTGGCTTTGTCTGGGTTTCGGGAAATCAAAGTGATCAAGATGGAAATCTTCTAAGTTGTTTTCCTTTAACCACTTTGGTGGTGTTTTGGGTTGAAATTTGCTACGGGTGTTGTTTGAATCAAAAAGTCTAGGGACGGGGTCGTATGGTTGTGGCGTGGTGGTGGTGGTGATGGTGGCTGATGGATGATGACTTCCAATTCCTCCGCTACCTTCTAACGAAGCAGCCACTCTCGCCTCTCTAGCGACTTTGTTGGAGTGCTGTTTGTGGTATTGTGATGGTGGCTGTAGCTGTGGATGATTGCTCACCCGACTCCGGTTGGAGTTCTGTTGTGCTGCGCCGCCTTGAAATTGCTAGGGCAGATCACGACTTGAGCTTTCCCGCCGTCGCCGCCTGACCCCTTCCCACCTACAGCCCTCCTCACCCTTTCATTATGGCATTTCGTAAAAAAAAAATATATTTTCTTTTTTTTATTATATGAGAAAAAAGGGAGAAAAAAAAAGGGGTAAATTGGTCATTTAATGATCAAAATATGGCAACTGTCAATTTTTGTAACGGAGCTAACGGCTCAGGTACCAATCTTCGGTCGGGGTTAGAACGTCAGGTACCGTTCTGATATTTTCTGAACGTGAGGTACTGAAGTTTAGAATGGGGCAAAGGTCAGGTATTGTACGGACGATTTTCGCAATAAATGGTACGTATATGAACATTCAAGTGTGTATAGTATCTGATATATAGATAGAAAAGAATACTTTGATTTTAGGGTTTTCAATAATAATACTATTCATCCCACAAAGGGTATATATAGACGACAAGAGAGTAGTCTAACCCTAATAGGAAACAATCATTCCTATAATTACATGATAACCTAAATAAAAAGAATCATAATTACGTAAGATTTACAGCTATTCTACACTCCCCCTCAAGTTGGTGCATAGATCTATCATGCCCAAATTGTCAACTGAGCTGTCAATATATTCCTGGACACTCCTTTAGTAAGAACATCAGCTAACTGCTCTTCTGAGTTTACAAATGGAAAACGAATAACCTTTCTGTCAAGATTTTCTTTAATAAAATGATGGTCAACCTCCACATGCTTTGTCCTATCATGCTGAACTGGATTATGTGCAATCTCAATTGCAGTTTTATTATCACAATGAAAATCCATAGGTTGTCTAAGCTTGTAATCTAGATCTTTCAGGACATTACGAATCCATAACATTTCACAGACTCCATGTGCCATACCTCGAAATTCAGCTTTTGCACTTGATTTGGCCACAACTTTCTGTTTCTTGCTACGCTAAGTGACAAGGTTCTCTCCTACAAAAGTGAAGTACCCAGATGTAGAACGCCTGCCAGTTTTATCACCAGCCCAATCTGCATCTGTGTATCCCCCAACTTCCAATTCATCCTTTTTCTCAAACAGTAATCCTTTACCTGGCGCCATCTTCAAATACCTCAAAATCTGAAAAACTGCATCCATATGTTCTTCATTAGGACAATGCATAAACTGACTGACAACACTCACAGCATAAGCAATATCAGGTCTAGTATGTGAAAGATAAATCAACCTTCCTACAAAACGTTGATACCTTCCTTTATCAGTTGAAATTTGATCAGGATAAATGGCAAGTCTGTGATTCATCTCAATGGGTGTCTCAATTGGACTGCAGTCCAGCATCCCTGTTTCAGTAAGTAAGTCAAGACATACTTCCTCTGTGACAGTGAAATTCCCTTCTTAGACCTCGCAACTTCAATACCCAGAAAATACTTCAGTTGCCCCAGATCCTTCATTTCAAACTCCTTTGACAGATACTTTATAACCATTTATCTCTTCGGATCATCCCCTGTAACAATCATGTCATCAACATACACAATAAGAGCTGTAATCTTACCATTCTTGCGCTTGATAAACAAGGTATGGTCAGAATTGCTCTCTCTGTACCCAAAGGCTCTCATGGACTTTGAAAATCTCCCAAACCAGGCTCTTGAAGATTGCTTCAGGCCATACAAAGACTTCTTCAATTTACACACCTTGCCAACTTCACTTGGGTAATTCTTAACACCTGGGAGCACATCCATGTACACTTCTTCTTCCAAATTCCCATTAAGAAACACATTCTTCACATTAAACTGGTGTAAGGGCCAATCTTTGTTTGCTGCAAGTGAGATTAGAATCTGAACAGTATTGATCTTTGCCACAGGTGCAAAAGTCTCCTCATAATCAATCCCATACGTTGTGTGTATCCTTTGGCAACCAACCTCTCCTTGTATCTATTAATAGTTCCATCTGCATTAAGCTTCACAGTAAATACCCAACCGACACCCTACAGTCTTCTTTCCAACGGCATAGGTACTAGTTCCCATGTTGCATTCTTTTGAAGAGCTTCCAATTCTTCATTCATCGCCTTTGTCCATTTTGGATCCGTCAATGCATCCTGCACGTTACTAGGAATAGATACAGTAGATAATTGATCAATAACAAGTGCATGTGACCCAGAAATCCTATGGTTAGACAGAAAATTAGCTATAGGGTATTTAGCTTTGGCTTTGATATCTGGTTATATTGTTTCTTAGGAATTCCCTTGGTAACCCTTTGTGATTTCCTAGGTTCGACACTTTCTAACCAGAAGATTCATTAAAGTTTAGGGGTACCTGAGGAGGATCATTCTGACCGGGATCTTCAGTTGGTGATGTAGAAGGGGGAATATCTTGTGTGAGCTTCAGATACGTCTTGATTTTGATTCAAACTATCCAGAAAAGTCGTCTCTTCTGTCTCGGAATTCACAAACTCTGTTCGGCAGTTACATTTTCTGTTTCAGAATTCACAACACTCTGTTCGGCAGTCGCATTTTCTGTTTCGAATTCGCAACATTCGTTCGGCAGTCGCATTGTCTATTTCGGAATTCACAATGCTCTGTTCGGCAACTGCATTTTCTGTTTCCAAATTTTTCTACCCTCAAATGTATCCTCCAAATTTTCCAAGTCTTCAAAGACATCAAAATCAATAATATAACGAGGATTGCCTTCACAACCTCTCTCCCCCTGAAGGGAAGACTGAGAAGCTCCCC